>MU281602.1:0-10915 GCA_022385595.1 Xylaria palmicola
AAAAAAAAATATTTATAACTTTAATAAAATAAGCTTTATAATAAGCAAAATATTATTTAAAATAATTATTATATTGTTTAATTAACGTAAAAAACTAAAATTTGTATAATAAAGCAATTAAAAATAATTAATAGTTATTTAAGCTATTTTTTTATATAAATATATAATATTATTATATATTATTTTAATAAAGCTTATTTATTTATTATTTTAGTATTTTAATACTAATTTACTATATAAATAAAGAATTATTATTATAATTAATAGCTAAACTATAAATAAAAAAGGTTTAAATTAAATAAAATATTTTAATTAATATATATGTGGGTGGGCTGTGTACAATATTGTACGGGGGTAAAACACACAAAAACAGGGTGAGATAAATGACTTTTATTTATCGATTTATTTACTTTCTAAGTATGAAAGTGGAACCTTCGCACGCAGAATTCTCCTTTTAAGGAGGGAATTCTGCCGGCAAGTACCGCTTGCATAGCTAAACCTAAGGTTTAGCTAAGCAGTAGTATAAAGGGGTATTGTATATTACATATAACTAACACTAGTGTACTAATACTAACTTTTTTTCTTTTTAGTTGTACTATCCCTTTGTACAACACTTGTTCAAAAAGTAAATTTAATAAAAAAATAGCCTTACTTTCTGGCTAAGGGAGCCTTTTCGTATGTAAGCCTTATAGTCTTTTAATTAGTGCTTCGATTTATACAAGCAATTTGTTTGTAGAAACCAGCGTTTCTAATGCTTAGTTTAAGGCGCGCTTTGTAAATGCGTCCGTAGGGTTATCCTTCCTATTAATCTATTATACCTTTAAAATCTCTTTCTTTTTATACGACTCCTAAAGAGATATAATGTTAATCATTAGTCTTTTCTCCTGTATTGTTCCCAGTTTGACCAGGCAGTTGTACAGTGATTTTAAGTCCAAGCATAGTACAGTTAGGATTAGGGGCAGGTTTAGCGCCTCTATAATATTTTTAAAGGTTGTACGGAGGGCAATAGTACTATTGAATCCGTTAACTATACTGTACAATTCACTGGCTAGAATGCTTTATGTAACGTGTTTGTATTTGCTTGAGTTCCAATATATAATGTTGCTTTAAATCTTAAAGTCCAGGTTTGTTGGATCCTTTATACAAAACTTAGTTGCTAGCACAATAATGAATCCAAGCTGTAAGGTTAGGTTTAAGTTGTTGGCAAAGGAACTGTCTGTAAATATAAATAGCTTTGTGCAACAGAAGTTAAGAGGAATAAATATAAGGCTTTTTGTTAGGTTGTCCTTTTGCCATTTAATTCGCTTGTTCAACGCTTTAACGTTGTACGACTGTAGTTTAGTTACTTGTGCTGCTATAGCAAAGTTATACGTAGCTTTTAGTTGGCATACGCTGCTGATATATGTGCTGCATGCTTGTTAGGAGATGTAAGCTTAGGCGAATCCCTTTGTACGGGGGTTAATTTCTTCTAGGTCCTTTGTTTAGCCCTTCTAGGTTAATATAATATTGTTTTCGTATAATGAGATTCTTTTGCTATTAAACTCAATTAGATGGTCATATAATAGGGTCTCTTTTAGTTTCATACGGAAGTTGGTTCGCTGGAGCTCCTTTTCCTCTTATACAAAGAAGTTTAGTATAGCGAAACTGAAAGTGTTGTCCGTTTGTATTCCAGTGATCCTAAAGGTGTTTGGACTATTGTTCGTATATAAGAGGCATGGGTTGTACGTAAACACTTGTATCCTAAGCTTTTTTTAGTAATGCTAGTAGTAGGTTTTGAACTAGTACAACCCTGATTTTGCTAAGCTATATAGCGGTTGTACGATCTGTAGAATTGTTTTAAAGGGGTATTTGTCCTTAAGCTCTAGGGGTAAGTATGCGAATATATCGCGCGATAGCTTGTTTGTTAATTGTACGTAAGTTTGAGTAATGTCTTGTAGCTCACACGATGCTTCGAAGTCTTGTACAAGGGTGGGTCCAAGGGCAAGGATCAACTGTTGGCTTATTTGCTGAATTGTTGGTGATTGCGTTAATACTATACTCTTTCTAGTATTATTGTACCCTTGTACAACAAGTTTTAATTTCTTGTACAGCTTGGTGTTCTTTCTTTTTACCTCTTGTATAAGGCGAGACTTAAAGACGTGTTTCTTGTCGTGTATAGCTGGGTTATACGTAATAAACTTAAAAATACCTTGTGCGACAAGCTCATTAATCTCCGTTGCATCTGACTCTTTAAAGGGTTTGCTTGGAGTAGTGATGATTCTATCTGTACGGAGCTTGATTGCCAGCTCTAAGGCTTGTTGCTTTTTTTGAGCTAGAAAGGTCTTTGCTGTTTGACCTTTGTACAACAGGTTGGTAGCAGGCTCTTTTTTTGGCTGTCCGTGTTTTTTCCGGGCAATTGTTGGTTGAATAGGTCGGATGTTATTCTCTTTTACATTTGTTGTACGATTGTCTTTCGTACGATAGTACGGCTTGACTTGCGTACACCTGAATCGGATTGGTCTGTTGATTGAGGCGACGATTACGTCTGAGTCCTTGATTGCTTCTATTTCGTACGGGCCTTCTCAGCCTCCCTTTTTTCTCTATACGAGGATTTCGCTTCGCAGGGGGAGGGTAAGTACATTGTACAATGTTGGACCGTTCTGTTCCTTGATTGCACGGTTGATTTCAACTTTTGTACGATTCTTTCGCAGCATTTTCATTGCTTTCTGAATAGCTGCTGCTCTTTGTACGAGGGTTAGGGAAGGGGGTGAATTCTTGTTAATACGAAGGTATGCGCCGAATACAAAAAGGGTTAGTACGAGACTGTTTAGTCCTGCTATATCGTTCAAAGCCTTAACTGCCATTTGCAGGATTGACTTATTGTTTGTTTATACGTTAATTTCTTCCCGGAGTATGTCGTACGTACGTTTTAGCGGTCCGTAGGCTTGTTTTATTTTTCTAATTACTTAGTGTGCCTTTACAGGCATCTCTTGGCATTGTACGCCCATAATTTTAACGTGGTTTCAGAACTCGTCTAAAGCAAAGTTCGTACTAGGGTTGTATACAATGTTATTAGGTGGTCCTTGGTATACGTTGATCCAGCATTTGTATAGCGCTTCCCAAGCATTTCGTACAGATATGGATTTTAAAAAGGTAGCTGCTTGGAATAATGTTGCAGCGTTGATTACATGTAGTACCGATTGATCTCCTATTTGTACGACATTAATAACAACTTTGTAGTTAAACTTGCAATTGTTCTTAATTATGAACTTAAAGCGGCGTGGTGCCCTGTCGTACATCTGACAGTGATAGCAGAACCTCTGGATCTTTTCTAGAATTAGTTGTTTAACTTTGTGTCCTACGTAGGATAGCATTTTATACAATTGTTCTGTACAAGGGTGTCCAAAGCGTTTGTGTAGCTATCGCAGTTCAGTTTCTGTAAAGTAGCTTACTGCTTTGTATAAGCTTATATTAAAGAATAGATGTCCTTATTTGCGTATAACAGGAATAGTACTCTTATTTTTTTGTATAATAACGTTTTTCGTGTTATCAAAGTATGCTTCTAAGCGGTCTGCGTTCTCCAGTAAGAATAGGAACGGGGTAGGGGTGTCAAGCACATGGAATGTTGTACAACTAATTTAGTTATTAACATTTATTGTACCTATGGATATTATTGTACAACTGCCGCCAAAGCTGACTTTGGCTGATCCGGGGGTCCAAGTAATCTTCGCATGAGGGTTCTCCCGTACGTAAGCTTCTGCTTGTGGCTTTCCTACAGTTGAGAACTTTAAAGCGCCTATATCCCAAATAATACTTTAGTACTTTGTACAATACTGGTTATTAAGTATAAATTGGTCTGAGGGCTTGTTTGGCGTTGTTATTCAAATGTCTTCTCTTATTGTGGAATGCAGGAATGCGCTGTTCAGTAAGTATTGCGCTGTTTCTTTGTTGTACGAAAGGGGGTCTTTTTCCTCCTTATTTTTATACAGTTTAGGGTAGCCTTTGTACTTTGTAAGGTAGGCTGAGAACTCCGCCGGGCTAAGTTCAGTCTTGTATATCATTTCGTGTGTATTATAATATTAACCTTTTGTACAGGATCTTTCTTAGGGGGTATGGTTGGTTAACTAACACTTTTCCTTTTGGTAGACAAAGCATCTCTTATTTGTACAAATATTCTTTTAAGGGTATATATTTGTATAATTTTAGATAAAGTATTGCTTTTAGGTATTCCGGGGGTATTATACAATACTTCTGCTTTGCACAGGGTAGCAGTTAACTTAGTTATAGCGCCGGTTTGTATAGTACGTATTTTCTACTTTTTGTACAAAGTATTTGTTTAGTAGGTCACTTTTAACTCGTAGGCACGCATAAAGGTTAGAAAAAAAGCCTTTACACGTAGGTTTCTGGAAAATCAGCGCTATTTCAAACTCTTGTACACCTTTGCATACTTTTACAACTGTCGTACTAAAGTGTATTTCACTTACGTATTCTACACTAAGTGCTCTCTGCGCTTTAAATAACTTATTAATCATGATCTCTAGTGCTTTGTACGGAGTACAGTCCTTCTCTTGTTAACATATTTGTATAAAAGTAATATTCGTTTAGTTTGTTTAATACTAATTGTAGTTTGTAACTGTATTGAAATGTAAATCTATAGTATCGTATATTTCTTTTTACGTATAATTAGGTCCGATGTAGTATGTATAGTAGTTTTTCGTACAATTGGTAAGGATAGTTGGGAATATTACGTAGAACCAATCCTTTGTAATTTCTAGCTTTCGGCAGAAATCCACAAACTGTCGTGCCTTATTGTATAATAGATTGTACGGCTCTCCAAAGTAGTTCCCGTCTTTCTGCCAGGTTTTCAGGAATGCCTAGTATTTTGCTAAGGGGATAACTCCGTTTTAGATATTGTACGTAGGGAGGACTTGAATTTAGGACATAGCTATTCTAAAATTTAGTGTTGTACGAATGGTTGGTTATTTAGGGGTCTACGGGGGATATTAAGGAACTAGATATTCCATTATAGGTTAAAAGTGCGGCATATTTCCGAATCGTACAATAGGGTTGTTGTTTGGGGCAAATAACTGGTAGCGTTCAATTAAAGGGAGTATTTCTTAGAAGTGTGCTTTTGGCCTTGAGTTATTGTACAATAGTATATTCTCTTAGGTAAGGGGTCTTCCTCGGGGTTGCGTGCGAGGGTCTTCCCGGGATTGTAATTGTGTTTCAAGTGTAGGAATAGTAGGGGTCTTTTGTTGTACAAGTAGGGTTTGACTTAGGAATTGCTAGTTTAAGGTAAGGAAGGTTAGTTGTCGTGCAGTACTCTTTATCTTTAGGGAAACAGGTAGTGTCTGGGATTTTCGTATAGGGAGTTAAGGTTCGTACGCAAGGATAAAGTTACTTTCCGCCAGTTATACAACGCAGTCTTTCTTAAAGCGGGGGACAGGCTCTTAATTTAAAATACCTTTTATATAAAGTATATTATAGATTCCAGCAACAATCTTGTTATCAATTAACTGAAGGATCTGTATTCCAGCAAGTTTAAAGTTGTTGGTTAGCGCTTTTTGTAAATCTTGTAGTTCGTACGAGGTCTAACTGTATTTGGTAAAGAGGTACGCAGCCTATACGTTTATCTCTTTTTAATTTACTATATAAGGATTATATAAGGTATTGTTATACGCGTAAGGATTAATTATCCTTTGTATAGTATTTATAGGGATGCTAGTAGCTTGTGCGATCTCTTTTACTGTGAATTTGTAGGGGAGGTTGTAGGGGTAAACTGGGGGCTGTTCCCTGGGGGGTTGGGCATTTTTGTACAGTTGTGCCTGCTGGCTATTGTGCGATTGGCTGTTGTACGACATTATATTAGATATAGGGGGTTTGATTGTAGGGCGAACTTTTGCGCAGTTCGTATAATGGTAATTAGGGGTAGTACAATTGCGCGCTATTAATTAAATATTCGTATGAAGGGCTATACCCAAGGTATGAATAGGTAATTGATCTTTCCCTCCTGTTGGCAGAACTAGAGGAACCGGAGTGCGATACAGGATATGCGGCCTCTGTACGACCAGATGAGAATCCCGTTTTTACTTAGCTAATTTGTATTCTCAAGCCGAGAATACTGATTAGTGTGGGTGGGCTGTGTACAATATTGTACGGGGGTAAAATACACAAAAACAGGGTGAGATAAATGATTCTTGTTTATTGATCTATTTACTTTCTAAGTACGAAGGTGGAACCTTTGTACGCAGAATTCTCCTTTTAAGGAGGGAATTTTGCCGGCAAGTACCGCCTGTATAGCTAAGCCTAAGGCTTGGCTAAGCAGTAGTACAAAGGGGTATTGTACATCATATATAACCAACACCAGTGTACCAACAATATAACTTATTATATAAAAAGTATTTACTGGTTTTTAATTTTAAATAGTTATAAAAATTATTACTTAATTAATTTTAAAACTTATATTAAAAATTATAAAATTATTATATTTTATATACTTATATATTTATTATATAAGTTTTAGCTTTTTAATATTAGTTGTTTTAGCTTTTTAAAACAAACGTACAATAAAACAATTAATAAATTTATATAATTAAATATTATATATATTAATAAAGTTAATTTTTTTAATATATTTTATTAAGCGTTTAAAGTTTTAATAATTAAAACTAATATTTAAAAAGGGTTTAAAAGTACTAGCTTTGTTTTATACAACTTAAAATATATTATTTTTTAGCTTATAATAAAAAAACCTATTAAAACACTATTAGGATTATTTTATAAGCTTTATATAAAACTTAGTAATTAAAAGTTAAAAACCTCGTATAATAAAAAAAACACTGAATAATAAGCTTAGTTTATTAAAAATAATGTTATATAATATTAAAATAGCTTTTTAATAATTATTTTAAGTATAATTAATTTAATTACAAAAAAAATAAGTATATTAAAGTATTAAATTATACTACTATAAATTAAAATAATTAAGCTTTATAAAATAAATTATAAGCTAAGCTAATATTGCTATATAAAAAATAAACGTTTATAAATTAAAGAATTATTTATTATATAAAAAAGTTAAAATTAAAAAGCTAAAAACGCTATTAAAAAATAAATAATTAAAGAAGTATAAATAAGTAATCGTTGTATAAAAAGTAGTACTATATAAAAAAAATACTATAGAATTTATAGCAAACCCGAATATAATACGCATATATATTAAAATAAAGTAAAAATATTTAACGAAAGCAAATTTAAATAATATAAATTAATTTTTTATATTATAATTAAGTTATTTTGATTTTATATATAAAAGTTTAAAAAAGTGCATAGCTAACCCGTATACACAGCTAACCCGTGTAATACGTTATTTAATTTTATAACTTTAAGTTTTTTAATTAAAAAAAAAAAAGTATTTAAATAAACTAAGTTTTATATAAAGCTTAAATAAATATTAATATTAAATTACTTTATAAAATTTAATAATATATAATTAATTATATATAATAAAAAAATTATAATAATTTAAAAAAAGTAAATAAAATAACTTATAAAAATTAACTTTAATATAAAAAACTTTATATAATAATATATTTTTTAAAAAGTAAAAAGTATATATATTAATAGTATATATTAATTTAAAGTAGTATATAACTTAATAATAATTATATAAACTATAAATTTTAAGTTATATAATATTAAAACTTTAAATAAAAAAATTAAATAGTAAATAAAAAATATAAATTATGGTTTTTTATTTATTTTTTTTAATTTACTTTATATAACGCTTTTTATTTTTATAAATAAATTATTTATAAATAATATAAATTTAACTTTTTAATTAGGATTTTTAATTATATTAGTAAATAAATTTTATATAAAAAATTAAAAAAGCTTAAACTTTAAAATTAAAAAAAATATTATATATTAAAACTTAAATAAATATAAATATATTATATAAAGGATTTTAATAAATAAATTATATAATATAGTAAATAAATTTAATAATATAATTATACTTTATATAATATTTTAAAAAATTATAATTTTACTTTTATTATTTTTTATTTTTTTAATTTTATATATAAACTTAAAATTACTATATAATTATTTAGTTAAACTAAATATAATATAAAAAAAAAAACTAATAATTAATATTTTATTACTTTAAAAATTATATAAAAAAAAAAAAAATTTTAAAATACAATAAATAAACAAAAAAAATAATTTAGTTAATACTTTTATAAAATATATATTAAATATAACTTTAAAAACCTTAGTTTTAATTAATTAACTTATTATATAAATTAAAATACTTATTAAAAAACTATAAAAAAAGATTATTATATAAAGGAAAATAAAAAAACAACAAAAAAAAGAAATTTTTATTTATATTTTAAAGGGTATTTAAAAAGAATTATACTTAAAAGCCCTAATTATATAACCTTTTTTTTTCCCCCCTTTTTTTTTCCTTTTTTTAAAAATTTTGTATAATAAACCTTTTATCCCTTTTTCTTTTCCTTTAAAGTAAAACTACTTACTTATAATATTTGTATTGCGCGCCGTACAAACGTTAAATACACAATGTATAAGCGTTACTTTAATACTTATTTATACAATAGTATTTTAAAAAAAGAAAACCTTTTTAAATAAAGTACGTATAAGTTGTATAAAGCTTTATTAGCTTATTGTACAACTAAATAAGCAGTATATAAAAGTAGCTTTTTTAACGTAAAAAGTAGTAACTAGCTTTAACTAAATTGTTAATTACAAAAACCTAAAACTTAATATTTTTAAATAGTATAACTATTATAGTTCTTTTTTTATTTTATTATATAAAATATAATATTAGTTTATTATTATATAATATATTAAATATAAAATATATATATTTTTATAAAATAATATTATTACGTAATAAATATATATTGGCTTTATAAGTAGTAAAAATATATAATAAGTATTAAAATGCTATATAAAATTGTTAAACTAATAAATACTAATAGTTTAACTTAAATTAACAAGTATAATAAAGCTAATAAAAGTATTAAATAATATAGTATTATTAGTAATAATAGTAATAATATATATATATATATATATATATACGTATATATATATATATATATATATATATATATAAGTAAACGTAAACGTAAATAATATTAATATTATTATTATTACTATTATAATAACGGCGGTTAAACTATTATATAAACTTAAAAAAAAGAAAAAAAAAAAAAAAAAGTAAAAAAGCGTGCAAAAAAACTAAGTATAAAGTATAGTTAATTATTGCTTTTACTTTTGTATGTTTTTTCTTTTTTTTTTTCTATAATATATAATAAATAAAAGTATATACTTTTTTTTTTTTACTTATAAACTATATATATATATAAAAGTAAAGTAATACTTTTTATTATTTAGTTATTAACTGTATTTTTTTTACTATATGTAGTATAAATAATAATATAATAAGTAAACTATTATATATATTATATATAATAAAAAAGTAAAAATATTAACTATACAATTTTTTTTTTACTTTTGTACAGTTATTTGTTTAAACCGGCATAAAGTTATATTTTTATTTTTAGTAGAAATATTTTCTTTTCTTTTTTTTTTATATATAATTCTTTTTTTATATAAAGTACAATAAAGCGCTTTAATTAAAAAGAAAAAAGCTAGTGTTAAAGCTTTAATGTTTTAATTAGTTAAAACGTTTTAACTTATAGTATATACTTACGTACTATATTATTATGTAATTTAGTAGGCTTAATATGTAATAAGAGAAAACTTTGTTGTACAATGCAAAATTCAACTTTTTTTCCTTTTCTTTTAATATAAATAAATATTTGTATAACATATATTTATTTTAACGTTATTTCTGCGTTAAATATACGGTATTAAGTTATTGCACATTGCTTTACTAACAATTTATAAAAATAAATAGTTTTATATAATAAAAATTAAAAGAAATAAATGTAAAGCTTTTAAATAAGTTGTTTTTCTATTATTTAATTTGTTTATTTAATGTTTTTATATTATATAATTATAGTTTAAATATTTATACTATTATAATAAAGTTATATATAGCTTTTAGTTAGTATATATTGTTAATATATACGTTATAAGCTTATTAAAAAATGTAAACTTAAGTAAATCTTTTTATACAAAGGTTAACCTCTGCTAAATCTTTTACTTAGCCTTTTTAAATTATTATAATCTTATTTTTGTATAAAAAGATCTTTTTACTATTAAATTCAATTAAATAGTTAGGAAATAAGGTTTTTTTTGTTTTTATATAAAACTTTGTTTACTAAAGTTTTTTTTCTTTTTATATAAAGAAACTTAATATTACAAAGCTTAAAATATTATCCGTTTATATTCCTATAATTTTAAAAGTATTTAAGCCATTATATATATATAAAAAATATAAGTTATATATAAAAACTTGCATTTTAAGCTTTTTTTAATAATATTAATAATAAGTTTTAAATTAATACAGCTTTAATTTAACTAAGCTATATAATAGTTATATAATTTGTAAAATAGTTTTTAAAAAGTACTTATTTTTTAGTTTTAAAACTAAATAAGTAAAAATATTACATAATAACTTATTTGCAAATTATACGTAAGTTTAAATAATATTTTAAAGTTTGTACAATATTTTAAAGTTTTATATAAAAGCAAGTTTAAAAACTAAAATTAATTGTTAATTTATTTATTAAATTATTAGTAATTATATTAAAACTATATTCTTTTTAGTATTATTATACTTTTATATAACTAATTTTAATTTCTTATATAATTTAATATTTTTTTTTTTTACTTTTTATATAAAATAAAATTTAAAAATATATTTTTTATTATATATTTTTAAATTATATATAATAAACTTAAAAATACTTTATATAATAAGTTTATTAATTTTTATTAT
>MU281603.1:0-10773 GCA_022385595.1 Xylaria palmicola
ATATTAAAATAGCTTTTTAATAATTATTTTAAATATAATTAATTTAATTATAAAAAAAATAAGTATATTAAAGTACTAAGTTATATTATTATAAATTAAAATAATTAAGCTTTATAAAATAAATTATAAACTAAACTAATATTACTATATAAAAAACAAACGTTTATAAATTAAAAAATTATTTATTATATAAAAAAATTAAAATTAAAAAGCTAAAAAAGCTATTAAAAAATAAATAATTAAAAAAGTATAACGTATTACACGGGTCAGCTGCGCACACGGGTTAGCTGCGCACTAACTTAGATTTTTGTACGCACTTTTATTTTTTTTACATTTTTTAATAACTAAATATGTTTAACTTATATAAAAAAAATAATATATAGCTTATATTATAAGCTTTATAGCAAAACTAAAAACTTTTTGTTTAAAGCGCTACAAAAATGTACAATATTCCTAAATTTACCTTTTATACGTAATGCTATAGAATTGCATTACGAAGTATAATATGCTTATTTTTATACTAATTAATAAAATATAAAAAGGAATTAATTATATAATATATTTTTAATTTAAATATATAAGTATTTCTATTAAAGTTAGTTAATATTAAAAATATAGCTAATTTGCTGCTATATATATGTAACGCGTTTCTAGTTAGTATTAATTAGGCTTTAATTTTTATATAATAATAACTTAATATTTATATATACTTTAATTATTAAATTAATTATTAAAGAGTTTTATATAAAGATTTTAATATATATTAAATATAGTTTATTTTTATATAAAATATAATTACTACTTATAGTATTTTAAAAAAAGATATTTATAACTTTAATAAAATAAGCTTTATAATAGGCAAAATGTTGTCTAAAATAGTTGTTACATTGTTTAACTAACGTAGAAAACTAAAATTTGTATAATAAAGCAATTAAAAATAGTTAATAGTTATTTAAGCTGTTTTTTTGTATAGATATATAATACTACTATATATTATTTTAGTAAAACTTACTTATTTATTATTTTAGTATTTTAATACTAACTTACTATACAAATAAAGGATTACTACTATAATTAATAGCTAGATTATAAATAAAAAAGGTTTAAATTAGATAAAATATTTTAATTAATATATAACTTATTATATAAAAAGTATTTACTGCTTTTTAATTTTAAATAGTTATAAAAGCTATTACTTAGTTAATTTTAAAACTTATATTAAAAATTATAAGATTATTATATTTTATATGCTTATATATTTATTATATAAGCTTTAGCCTTTTAATGTTAGTTATTTTAGCTTTTTAAAACGGGTATATAGTAAAGCAATTAATAAACTTATATAATTAAGTATTATATATATTAATAAGGTTAGCTTTTTTAATGTATTTTACTAAGTATTTAAAGCTTTAATAATTAAAAGCAATATTTAAGGAGGGTTTAAAAGTACTAGCTTTATTCCGTATAACCTAAAATATATTATTTTTTAACTTATAATAAAAAAACCTATTAAAATACTATTAGGATTATTTTATAAGCTTTGTATAAAACTTAGTAATTAGGAGTTAAAAACCTTATATAATAAAAAAAACGCTAAATAATAAGCCTAGTTTATTAAAAATAAAGTTATATAGTATTAAAATAGCTTTTTAATAATTATTTTAAATATAATTAATTTAATTACAAAAAAAATAAATATATTAAAGTACTAAGTTATACTACTATAAACTAAAGTAGTTAAGCTTTACAAAACAAATTATAAGTTAAACTAATATTGCTGTACAAAAAATAAATATTTATAAGTTGAAGAATTACTTATTATATAAAAGAGTTAAGATTAAAAGGCTAAAAAAGCTATTAAAGAACAGATAATTAAAGAAGTATAAGTAAATAGTCGTCGTATAAAGGGTAGCACTGTACAAAAAAAATGCTGTAGAATTTGCAGTAAACCCGGATATAATGCACGTATATATTAAAACAAAGTAGAAATATTTAATAAAAGCAAATTCAAATAGTACGAATTAATTTTTTATATTATAGTTAAATTATTTTAATTTTACGTACAAAAGTCCAAAAAAGTGCGCAGCTAACCCGTGTACGCAGCTAACCCGTGTAGTACGTTAAATAAGTAATTATTATATAAAAAGTAATATTATATAAAAAAAATACTATAAAATTTATAATAAACTTAAATATAATATATATATATATTAAAATAAAGTAGAAATATTTAGTAAAAGTGAATTTAAATAGTACGAATTAATTTTTTATATTATAATTAAGTTATTTTAATTTTACGTACGAAAATCCAAAAAAATGCATAGTTAACCTATGTGCGCAGCTAACCCGTGTAATACGTTACTTAAAATATTATTATATTAATTTTGCTTCCTTTTTACTTATGTTATAAGGGATTTTTTACGTTTATTAAACGGTTTTTTATGTATAGTAAAGCGCTATGCTATATACTTATATATATCTCTAGTTACACTCTTTTAAGCTTTGCAGTAATGCTCGCTCGCTGCTACAAATCCAACATCCCCCTTTTATTTACTCTATCCGCGGATGACTTCCTGATAGTCTGATGGCGAGGTCCATGTTTTCTGGACAGCAGAGCTGAACATGTTCGTTGCTTGTCTCGAATCAAAAACCCTCGCCGCTTGGCGCGCCCCTGCCATACGACCAGACAGGTGTCGAGGACATAGCCCCGTACCATGAAACGACGACTTATCGAATCCTCGCTTCGTACAAACTTTGCTTTGATTTCCAACTTCTAGGCCATAATTACAAAGTACCTTTGTCAACACATAATAGTGATGACAAGGAACGCAGCGGCAAGCCAATGAGATTTTGCGGGTACCAGACTTCTTGTTAAGTGAAAGTAACGCCGTGTCGAGATCGAGAACAATATTCTGGGGACATGGTTCGAGGCAAATGCCACTCGGGCAAGACGTTGGGCTAATACAAGTGAGACTGAGGTTTCTGACTGACACCGGGCAACCTTGTTGACCCTCTGCACACCACAACCATCAGCAAGTGTGTACAAGTAGATGTAATAGAAATTGGCAACTAACCCCACTTAACGGTGTTTTTGTGAGTAATTTGTTGTCGATGCTTCTTCGACAGCGCAGCGGAGTCAACCTCGCAGTTTGCCTGCTGTTCCAAAAATTGCAGGACGAGTTCGACTTGCTCTTTTTCGTCACTGTCTGTCGTATCGAGTTTGTCGTCACTAGTCGGCTCAGCATCCGATGGTTTGGTATCATTCTCTTAATTCCGGAGAGGTGTCGTCTTCATCATTATCTTCTGGACCAATGGACTTGTACTGGATCATGAAGACCGTTTTATGTTGTGAGGTACGCCATGCTGACTTGCGGATTCTCGACACTTGAAAACGGACGTGCAGTTCGATTCCTTCGCCTAAGGGCACGGATGTGTCTTAGTTTCGTGTTTCCGGCATGTGCAGAGCGAATGTGCATATCTAGAGGCGTGACTGACGAGGCTGTTATTCTGCAACCAAGCTCTCCTGCGGAGGGACATATGAACCGGCCATCCACCCCAGTTTTGTGAATTGGCGCGACATTATGACTGAGTATTGCATGAGAAGACGCCTCCGACTGGCTGCTGAATGTTTCGATACAAGCAAACTTGTTAGCATACGTGCGAGGGAACAGCTGCGGGATGAAAGATTAGCACACGGCAAAAGCACAAGCACGGTGAAGAGTCCCTACCATGATCTCCCTGTTCTGGGAAAACTGCGTGGCCGATGACTACTCCCAGTAGTCCAAGGTTCTTGGCGATGAGAATAGGTACCTACTTAAGTACGAGTGAGAAGACAACCTAGCTAAATTTAGGTAGGGAGATGCCTGTTAAAATATGGGGTTGCGTTTTCTCTTGGCAAACGCGTGCATTAGCATTGCTATGATTGGTTGGCGCGGGGTTATAATAATTCCGCGCTCTGCAACAAAATTCGGGGGTACTAGTCTACTCATCCGAAATTCAATATTTAATGTCCGTGTTCTCGAGATTTTAAGTTATCCATGGAAAAGGACGAGTCGGAATTATTGACACCATCTTCCAACTGCCATGGCTGTGCTTGTATGTTGCTCTACCAACCACCAATTCTCGATTTCATCCTGCTTTCATCCAAAACCTGCAACAACATGTCTAACTGTGTTTCATTAGCCGAGGGCGATCTGGCTCAATGCCTCCGTCCTTGCGACGCGACAGGCCCGTGTCTCGATTACTCGCTCGATTACTCGCTCGCGATTGTTGCCGGGATCTGTGACTCCGTTTCGTACCTTCGCCTCAACCCGTCCCCGACAGCAACAGGCCCGCCAACTACAATTCAACACCAGCTCCGACACCCCTAACCTCCAGTCCTCCCTAGACTCCGCCGCTCGAACAAACCCACAGACGCTTACCGAGAAGATAGTACAACTTCACGCAGATGGCCTCGGCCAAGGCAGGAGAGTCAGAGCCGGGGACTATGTGATACTGCGGTTAGTCTAGCCCTGGTCCGCCCACTGGGCAATCGAGCTGACATCAGTTTGTTGCCAAGACCTCACAAAAGTATGACCCACGACAACTCGTTCCCTGTAATTACCAAGTAAGCAGTTGACTCGTTGTAAGAATACACGAATTAATCTGTCTAGATTCATGGAAATGGGCGCCACCTCGGTCAGCGATAATCGCCAAGTTGTCATGGCGTAAGCTACCTCTTTCTCGCTATCTGACCTCGGTATACATGTCTTTTGTCTAACGATCCCAGACTTGATCACGATGTGCAGAACGAGTCTGACCAGAATCTGCGCAAATACCGTCTAATCGAGGAGTTCGCCAACAAGCATGGCATAGATTTCTGTATGCTCGCCACGCCGAGGCGCAACTTTCTGAAGCATTCAGCTGACTTGGGAGAGATCCTGCTAAGACTGGAATTGGCCACCAAATAATGATTGAAGAAGGTTATGCATGGCCAGGAACACTTACAGGTATGTTGCTTGCATTCTCGCCAAAAAAAACAAAGAAAGGGGGAAAAGAAGAAGAAAAAACGTTTTCTTGTCGGCCACTCACACACGGGATAGTTGCCAGTGACAGCCATTCGACAATCTACGGAGGCATCGGCTGTCTCGGCACCGCCATTGTTCGCTCAGATGCAGCGAG
Source organism: Xylaria palmicola (assembly GCA_022385595.1). Classification (NCBI taxonomy): domain Eukaryota; kingdom Fungi; phylum Ascomycota; class Sordariomycetes; order Xylariales; family Xylariaceae; genus Xylaria; species Xylaria palmicola. The sequence goes on from MU281603.1 coordinate 5,161, forward strand.
TATTCTTGCGACCTCGACCGTGTTCTGGCAAGTCCCGCCGATTGCAAAAGTCACATTTACAGGCGTCTTGCCACCCGGAGTTACAGGCAAAGATGTCATCATTGCGCTCTGCGCCTTCCTCAAGTCCGATGTGCTGAACATGTGCGTCGAGTTCACGGGGTCTGAGCAGACTCTTGCAAGCATATCCGTTTCGGAAAGATTAACTATTTCAAATATGGCTTGCGAATGGGGGGCGCTGTCAGGTCTGTCTCCTTTCCAGGCCCCGACTTTGCTGAGTAACTCATGTTGACTAGGACTCTTCCCCGTCGACAACACGCTTGTTTCCTGGTACCGTGCCAGAGCATCAGCCGCAGCAATTACTGATAGCCCTACTAAGACTCGTCTAAATCATAAGCGCATTGATGAGCTTCTAGAAACCTCTCCCGTAGCTGATCCTGGTGCTGTGTACGCGAAAGAATTTTATCTGAATCTGTAAGCAAGAGACGCACTTGTGTCGCTCACACCCATTATTCTAACACAACGCAGATCTACTCTTTCACCCTTCGTTGCCGGACCCAACTCGGTCAATGTCGCAAACCCTGTTGCAAAGCTCGAGACTGAGAACATCGCTGTCGACAAAGCCTATCTCTTGAGTTGCACCAATGGCAGGAGTACGGACTTTGCTGCTGCTGCTCGTGTCTTCCGCGAGGCTGGTACCGATGGCAAACCTGCCAAGATCCACCCCCGGGTCAAGCTCTATCTTGCGCCAGCGTCTGTGGCTGAACAACGAATGTCGGAGGAAGCCGGTGACTGGCAGGTTCTTGTTCAATCTGGGGCCGAGCTTCTTCCCGCCGGCTGTGCTACTTGCATTGGCTTGGGTCGTGTGAGTATTCGAAACCCTCTGTTTATAATTAGATCTCGTTGCTAATCGTTCGCTTAGGGTTTGCTGGAAGAAGGTGAGGTGGGCATATCGGCAAGCAACAGATCCTACAAAGGACGCATGGGTAATTCCGCCGAGCTTTTACTTCTGTTTGAAGTGACACTGACTTGTTGATTTAGGCAGCCCCAAGGCATTGTGTTATCTCGCCAGCCCTGAGGTGGTTGCCGCTAGTGCTATCAAAGGCCAGATCGCTTCCCCCGGGTGGTACTTGAAGCCTGATGGCGTTGAGAAGGTCATTGTTGGCGAGGGCACCGGTGATTTTGTAGCTGACAAGGCTCTCGCTACTGGAGATGCTTTTGAAAAGCTCATTGGCGAGATGGAGAGTATGATCAGCGCCGCTGAAGGCGCCGCCGAGGCAATAGCAAGCCCAACGGCTACTGGAGACGAGGTCTTGACGGATGTTCTACCAGGCTTCCCCGAGAAAATTGAGGGCGAGATTGTTTTCTGTAAGCAATTGGTCAGTGCTCACAAGATGAGTTGTTCGCTGACTGCAACAGGCGACAATGATAACATTAATACTGATGGTATCTATCCCGGACGCTATACATACCAGGATGGCATGACGACAGAGCAAATGGCCGAGGTGTGCATGGAGAACTACGATACTAATTTCCGCAATATTATCCGACCAAACGATGTACTGGTAGCCGGGTATACTTTCGGCTCTGGTTCGTCTAGGGAACAGGCTGCTACTTCTATCCTGGCCAACAAGATTCCTCTCGTTGTTGCCGGCAGCTTTAGCTCCATCTTTAGCCGCAATAGTAAGCACCCTCAGCAATATGTTATTTCACTTGAGACACTAATTTATGGAATAATACAGGTATTAACAATGCTCTTCTTGGGCTTGAAATGCCTAAACTGGTCGAGCGGCTTCGTGAAGCGTATAAGAATGATGCAGAGACGCCTCTGACTCGTCGAACGGGCTGGAAGCTGCTGTGGGACGTCCGCCGATCCCAGGTTACTATTACGGAGCAGGATGGCACCTCCTGGGTGCAAAAGGTGGGTGAGATGCCTCCCAATGTCCAGGAAATCATCGCCAAGGGCGGTATCGTGAAGTGGGTGCAGTCTACTCTGCAGGCTTGAGTGAGAAGTTCGGAGCTTTGGGGTCCATTATATCTGAGACACGGCGCCCCGCTTGCCAGCGATGCGGTGTCTACACGGCCGCCTTACTTTCTACTCGGCGGCATCACGAGCCCGGTTTGGTAAAGCTTCAACAGTCTGTTGTCGGCGCTTCTTATCGAGTGTTGGACCAGCCTGAGGTGATCCGGGGAAAGGAGGGTAGTATGTGAGAACATTTGGCGAAGGACTGTGCTGTTCATTGTCCTTGGCCGTCGAAGCGATACTGCCCCTGCTTGAGCTCTGCCCTCCGCTGCTCTAATTCGGTTATCTCCGGGTCGAGCTTCAAATTAGCCCACACTTCCGGCGGGACCATGTCTCTGGTGGCGCGAGGGTTCCGGGTTAGGCTGACGTGCGCGAATAACCGGAACATCTGGTTCTCCAGTTCTTCTAGGACGGCATTCTGGAGGTGGAACTTGGCAATCTGGTTTAGGCAAGCGTTCTGGAACGTAAAGAACCTGGGGTCTTGCCGTATCATCTGGTTGCGAACCGAATCCGGTGCATTTCCTAAGTGCAGCGATTAGCTCAGTGACCTGCTCCCACTGGTGGTACAACATACCATTCGCGGCATTAGCGGCGCCTTTCCGCCCAAGCTTAGGAGTCTATCGCCTTTCGAAACCGGCGTCTAGGCTTTAGTCACCCATATGATACCTTCGTGTAGAATATAGCATAGCCTCGTCCTTAAACACAATTTTATACCTATTAACCCGACGAAAGAACGGCTTCTTTAACTTGTTTTCTTTTTATCGGCAAGCAGTTATAGCCTGGTGGAACCTTAGCGCTAAGGATGGAATTCGTATCTTTAAGGGTTTTCACGTTAAACGCTTCGCTAAACAGTGCAATACCGAAGAAAACAAGGATAGAGCAGAATAAAAGCTTCTTAAAACGGGTAAAGAAAAAGATTATCTTAGAATATATTAGCAGCTATTATACCTATTAGGCGAGGAGTACTAACGTACGGCTTTAGCTTGTTGTTCGTGTCGTAATAGAGGTCCTGAATGTCCTGCTGTGTCTGGTTAAAGCGCTGTTGGACTTCATTAAGCATTTGAATGCCACGGAAGCCATACTGGCGTAGTTGTGTACGCGGTGAGCTCGAATAAGGTAATATTGTTAGCCTTCTCTACAAGCACTGTAGCTAAACGAATATTAAGGTTAAAGATGTGATTAGTGTCTCTAATGGGTTCAGTAAAATACTAATCAAATCCTAATAAACAGTTATATTAGCGAGTAAAGTACTTGAAAGATCTATTTTTGATTAAGAAAGAATAAGGGTGGTGTTTTGTCTTTAATGAGACGTTCTCTCGGGGGTCCTAGGTTGACATTTTGCCATCTGCCGTCGGTGTCGACTTCTCGTGACTGAGCCATCTTAGGTTTATTTTGCGGTGCGGGTATCATGAATCCCCTTTTATTCCGTTACTCAAGTTCGTGGATTATGGTCCAATGACCCCCGTTGGGGTCTTTGCCCGGATCCTCGGGGTTGTGCAATGCTATCGATGAGCCTTGAATGTCCCGAGACTCCGCCTCTGGTGTCACATCAGCGGGTGCCACGATGTTCGCGGCTGAAGTTTGCTGGATTCCCGTTTGCGTTTCCGCGTGGTGCGCACCACCTCGTTTTTCATACTCGGCTTGTCGCTGGTGGTATTGCGCGTTCGCCCATTCCTGTGGGTTGGTGAATTGCCCATATTCATTCGCTTGTTCGTCCTCTTCCTTGTCGGCCTCCTCTCCCTCGTCCTCTTCGTCCTCTTCGTCCTCTTCGTCCTCTTCGTCCTCTTCGTCCTCTTCGTCCTCTTCGTCCTCTTCGTCCTCTTCGTCCTCTTCATCCTCCGCGCCCTCCTCCTCGTTATTAGGAAGGGCAAATAACGCTAATTCAACCTGGTGTCGGCCTACATGTCGTATATAATCTTGCTTGGAATCCACTGGCTGCTGGCAGAGTGGGCATTGAGTCCCATCTAACCATGGCTTTGGCCGCTCGCACAAGTCAAACATGGCACTGAGATCTTCTTGGGATGATAACTCTCCGTGTGACTGACGTATGTGGCGCTCGAGCTGGACATGCGAGACAAAGTCTGCTTCTTGGCAAGGGTAGGGGCACCGGAAGATCCGCCAGTGTTTCTGGTTCAGATGGTCTACCCACAGATGGCGCCAGGCGTATTGCTGCTCGGGGGTTGGGCAGTCTGGTTCAAGACATATGTATGGCCGCAAGTCGGAATTTACGTGCCTCCTGCATAGTTATTAGCAATATAGTCCTCTGTGAGGATTGTGATACTCACCTCCATTGGAGCGTAGTGCTGACTGTTATCATCATATAGCAGAAGGGGCATTCAAACGGACCGTCGTTTGCCGCCTTTGGTAATGAGGGCACTTTGAGCCGTCTTGACTCCGGGCCGGAGGTTGCATATGTTGTCTGTGAAGCACCGGAGTTTGAACCTTTCTCTTCTTCTATTCCACCGAAGGCTGGGTGGCAGCCTTCGCCATGTTTGAGTGTTGTCGGAATAGATGACGCCGCCGTGCTCTGAATGCCGGCTTCCGACCGAGTCGAGTCAAGGTCTAGCCCCGCGTTTAGCTTCTGATGGTGGAATTCGCGATACTTGAAGTACTGTCGTCTTCGAGATACGGCTTGTCCTAGTCGCTGTGCTATGTCGGCATGGGCTAGGGGCACTTTAGTTTTGACATGGTTCACATCATATACTTCAAAATGCGACGTGTCGGTAAACTTGGATGACATGAAATGGTCGTGTGGCGCTGGGTTTCTGATGGAGACTGAAAGCCTCAATAAACACCTAGTGATGTCCCTAATGTCCTCCGCAATCTCGTGGACTTCGGTACCATCGTCAGTTATAGAGAAGCCAACAGGCTCATGAGCATCTTCCAACATCTGGGCTTCATTTCGATTGTCTGTCTGGCTAGTCTCTGGATTGGAAATTCTATCGAGCAACTCCAGAACTTCAAACCCATCAGCACGAACAAGTCAAAACCTATATTAATGGCCGGAGAATGCCATCAAGCGGACGGAAAATAAACCCACCCACGCAAAGACTACCCCTCAAGTCCGTAAGGAGGTCGATAACAATGCTTCTTAGATGTGATGCGTCGCGAAGGCGCCAGTCTAGAGAGCTACGACCCTTCTGGTGTGCACCTATATTACCAGCCCAAAGCTTGAACCTCGCGAATTCTTCAAGGAGTTTTCGACACTCCTCATCGCTCGACTCGTCACACCGCAGCAATGCGGCCTTGAAGTCTTGCAGGCACTGTATGACAGATTCAGAAATCAAGGTCGCCATGTATAACCAATTAGTATTTATGTGAAGTTGCAAAAGATAAGACGCAGTGTGGCTCATACGCCGGCAGTGATGTTGAGAACTTTAATCTTACCTACTAATCATAGGGCCCTATGAATGTGCAGCCTGCCCGCATGCTACCCGACGGACGGCCGATGCGACCACGGCGTCGGAGAAATGAATGACCGCGTACCATGCTTGCATGCTGTTGGATTTGTAGCAGCGAGCGAGCATTACTGCGAAGCTTAGAAGAGCATTACTAGAGGTATATGCAGCTATACTACATAGCGCTTTAGCGCA
>MU281604.1:0-10687 GCA_022385595.1 Xylaria palmicola
TATTTTTACAATTTTTTTTAAGCCTTTTATTTAAAGTATAATTTTAAATACGTATGTATTTTCAAAAAGTAGCGAGGTAATAATAATGGCGAGGTGATAGTAAACCACGTTATATAAAAGTTTTTTTATAAACTTTTATATATACTTTTAAGTTATAATTAATAATTAAAGAAAATCCTTTATATAATAAATAAAAAATACTTATTATACTAATTAATAATAACGTGTTTTATTAATATATAAACATTATTAATATATAAACACTTTTTTTAACTTTTTAACTTTTTTAACTTTTAAATTGATTTTTTTAACTTATAACAATAAAAAACGCATTAAAAAAAACTAAATTACTTATTACTATTCGTTATTTTTAATAAGACTTTTAGTTTTGTATTGCAAAGCTTGCGAAAATATACTACGTTTTACGAATAATCCTTTATTATTAAATTTATAGTACTACATTAAAACGTAAAATACGATTTATAAAATTAAATTTTATTAAATAAAAAAGTAAATAATTATTTTATTTATATTTAACTTTAATTTATAATTGTTTTTACTTTAAGTATTTTATATTAAAAATATAGCTAATTAATTATTAATTGAACGTAAAGCTGCGCCGATTAAAAAGTGTTGGATAATATGCTTTATAAACTGTATACTAGCTTTTAAAATACAATTAAACCGTTAAATCAACTATAGTTAAGTTTTTTACAAAAATCCTAATATATATAATGTATATTTTTAATATATAAAAGCAATTATAATATATAAAAGTATTGTAAAAGAAAATATTTACAATTTTAATAAAATAAAGTTTATAATAAGTATAATTATAATTAATATAGTTATAACTACTTTTAAAAAGTGAAATAAGTTTAAGTAAGCTTAGTAAAACAATTAAAATTTATTTATAATTATTTGTTTAATTAATTTTTAAAGCTAAATAGTACTACTTTTTATTATTTTAAAAAAGAAAATTTATTTTGTATTTTAATATTATAATAGCTTTTTATTATATAAATAATGCATTATAGTTTTAAATAATAACTAAGTTAATAATAACTTTAGTTTAAAATAAATTAAGTATTTTAATAAATATATTTAATTATATTTAAAAAGTATAAAATGTTTTTTTATATTTAATAGTTATAAAAGCTATTATTTAAAGAAATTTAAAAGTTATTATAAATAAAATAGTATTTTTATTAAACTAATATTTACTTATTTTTCTTATAAACTTTAGTTTTTAAATATAATATATTTTAGCTTATTAAAAAAGGTATATAATATTAAAATTAGTAACTTTATATAAGTAAATATATTTTACATTTCTAAAAAAACTTTTTATTAACGTTTTTTACAATATATATAACCGTAATTATACTTAAAAATATTACTTTAAAATTTAAAGCTATTAGCTTTATTTTATTTAACTTAAACGCTATTATTTTAAAGTTTAAAGTTAATTTAATTACTTTAATATTATTATTATTTTTAAAACTACTTTTAACTTTTATATTTTTAATAATCCTTATTAATATTAAAAAAGTTATTATATAAATAATATACTTTAAAACTTATATTTAAAAATATTAAAATAACTTACTAATTAAAATTATTAATAGTATTAACTTATTATTAAAAACTATATATTAATTAATATACAAGTATATATTAATAATAAATTAAATTAGTAAACTTAAAAAAGCTAACTATATTTTTAATAAATATTGTAAAACTAAAAATAAATATTTATAAGCTAAAAAAATACTTATTGTAAAAAATAAAATAAATTTATAAGTTTTTAAAAAAAGTAGTAAGTTAATAAATAAAAAAAATAGTAAATATAATAATTATTAAATAAAAGCGCTTATATATACGCGTTAATATAGTATTTATAATATAACCGATTATAATACAAAAACTTATATAGTAAATATAAAAACATTTAATAAAAAGGATTTTAATTAATTTAAATTAATTTAATTATATTATAGTTAAGTTTTTAATGTGCAACCGGAAAAAATACTAAAAAAGTCTTTATATTTTAATAATGTTTATATATTAATAAAACACGTTATATATAAAAAAATTATATAAATTATTATATAAAGTTTTTTTTAAAAAATATTAATAAAAAGTAATTTAAATAATAAAACTAATAAAGTATTACTTTTTTAAGTTTTTATATAATTAAATAAAAAATACTTTATATATTATAAAAAAAAATACTAATTAATTAAATATACTTTAAAAAAAAAAGCTTAAATAAAAAACTAATATTTTATTTTATACGAAATTTATTTTAAATAAACCTTTTTATTTACTAAATTTTTAATATACTTAATAAAATATAAAAAATACTTTAAATTAAAAAAAGAAAAAAACTACTTTAATTATAAATATAAAAAAGCAATTATTTAATTTTTAATAAATAATGTATTTATATATCGTATAATATAAAAAAATATTTGGAATTATATAGTAATAATGTTGAAACTTTAATGTTTTGTTTAGCTGTAACGCTTTATTTTTACAATACGTATTTACGTATTATACTATTATGTAATCTAGTAAGCTTAGCGTGTAATAAGAGAAAACTTTGTTGTACAATACAAAATCCAACTTTTTTTCCTTTTTTTTTAATATAAATAAATATTTATATTATATGTATTTATTTTAACGCTATTTTTGCGTTAAATATACAGTATTAAATTATTATATATTGCTTTACTAATACTAATTAGTGTTTATAATAGTAAATGCAAATTAGCAAAATTAAAAAACGGGTTAGTTTTTATAGTAAGTAGAACTTTTATATTAATTTTTAATTGCTGTTACACAATTACGTTTAAAATTTAATTAAGTTTTAAAAGGAAAAAAAATTAGATTTTATTTATATAGCAGAATTAAACTACTAAATAATAAAAAACTAATAGTAAATAACTTTATTAGTAATTAAACTATTTATTATATATTAGTTATATTAAAGTACGTATATTAAACGGAATATAATTAACTATAATTATTATATTATAAAACTAAATAATAATTATTATATAATAATTATAGCTAAAAAGATTTTTTATAAGCTAATAAACTTAAAAGCTAGCTAAATATAACAGCTTTTATATAAAAAAATTAGTAAAAATACCGGCTTATTTTTTTATATTATTTAAAATTATATTAACCACGTATTATATAACAATAAAAACATTAACTTAAATAATATAATAAAAAAGTAATAAAACATATATTTTATATATTATATTCCTAAATACTTTTATATAATATATTTATTTAAATAGTAAATAAACGTATATAAAAATAACTTTAGTAAATAAAAAAACAAGAACTTTTAAGCAACTAATTATATAATATTCTAAGTTTTATTAAATACATTAGTAAAAAATAGTATTTAACTAAAAAAGCTTAGAAATTATTTAATAAAACTAATATAAATTGTATAAAACAGCTATATTTTTTAGGAAATAAAGCAAAGAAAATTAGCTAGCTGTATAATTAACTAGTTAATTTTAGCTTTATTTACATTTAATTAATAATTATATATAATAATTAAATAAATATTATAGTTTATATAGTAATTTTAACTTTTAAATATATAACTAATTATTAAATAATATATATTAATTAAATATATACTAAAAAACAATATACAAAATAGTTATAAACTAAATTATTAACTTATAATTAAATACTTTATTTTTTATAACCTTTAAAAACCTATATAATAAATGTTTATTTTTTATATAATATTTAATTTAACAAGAATTAACTTTTATATTAATATTCCTTTAATATATAATGTGCAAAACGGGATTATTATATTAAAAAAATACATAGTTTTTTAAAAAATATAGAAAAAGAAGCGGAACTACTTTAAAAAGCTATATAACTTACTATATAAGAAAACAAAACTATTTATTAACGCTTGCCGAAAGCTAAAAATTATAAAAAACCAATATTATACAGTATTTTTATTAATTTTTTAAAGTTATACAAAGAACTACTTTATTTATAATATTAAACTAAATTACATATAATAAGAAATTTATTATATAATAAATATATACTTTAATACTAATATAAACTATAATTATTATTAAATAAACTGGATTATAATTACTTTTATATAAATAAAAAAAAAGAATTTAAAATTAATATTATATAAAGCGTTTAACTTTATAATTAATAAACTATTAAAAATATAATATACTTTTAATTTAAGTTACTAAAAAAAAATTTAACTAAATATAATAATAGCACGTATATATTATAAAATACTAGAATTAGTAATAGCTTTAATTATTTAAAAACTTATATATAAAAGGTTTTTTATAAATTTTTATACGTATTTTTATATAGTAGTAAATAATACAACGTTTTACTTAGTTTAATAAAAAAAAATATATATACTTTATTAATTAAAAGTATATTAAAAAGTATTATATATTTAATTAAATAAAAAATAATATAAAGAATTTAAATATAAAGCGTTTTAATTAATAAAACTAATAAAATAACGTTTTTTTATTTTTTTATATAAATAAAAAGTATTTTATTTATTATAAAAAAGGATATTAATTAATAAAACATATATTAAAAAAGAAAACTTATATAAAAAACTAGTATTTTATTTTATATAAAATTTACTTTAATAAAACACTTTTATTTAAAGAATTTTTAATATACTTAGTAAAATATAAAAAATATTTAAAGTTAAATAAAAAAAAAAACTTTTATTATAAGTATAAAAAAGTAATAATTTAGTTTTTAATAAATAATACTTTTTTATATTGTGTAATAAATAAAGATATTTAAAATTATATAGTTAATAAACTTATTAGTTAATTTTTATTATATAATTATTATTATACAAAATATTAAAAAACATTATAAAATACTAATATATTAAGCTTTTTAATAGTAAAAAAAGTATAATTAAAAGCGTATATAAAATTTAACTTTTATATAAAAGTTAATTAAACTTTAAATATAATAAAAGTTAGTTTTAAAAGTAATAAAATTAAAAAGTTAATTAGTATTATATAAATTATAAATAATTTAAGTATAATAGTTTATTATATTTTAAATATACTAATGTTATTTTTTTTTTTATTAAAAAATATAAATTATATAAAAACATATATTAATAATACTTAAAATATTATTATATAAGAAAATAAAAATATAATACTAATAATATAATAATAAAAATATTTATTTTTTAATTTACTTTTATATAAAGTAGCTAGTTATTTTATAAAAATAAAAGTGTGTAAATTACGTTAGAAATTCGAATACTTTTATACAAAAAAATTATAATAAATACTTAGTTGTACAAAACAAAAAGCAAATCTAATAATTCTAAAAAAATTTAAAAGTTTTATTATTATTACCAATTATACAACTAAATACTAAAGTAATTTAAATTTACTATTTAAAACAATTATAATTTTAATTATAAAGTAATAATAAATATTATATAAATTAAAAGATATTAAATATTATATATAATAAATATAGTAATGTTTTTTTAAATAGTAATTTTCTTAAAATTAATATTTTTGTACAATATTTAAAATACATTTTATAAGTATTAAATTAACGTATATTAAAAGCTTTTAAACTATATTATATATAATTTAAAAACCAACTTTACTTTTAAAAAGTTTAAAAACTAAGTATAAATAATAAGAATATTATATAAAAAAATGCTTATTAAAGTATATTAAATTATTAATAAAGTAAAACAAGTATATAAATTGCTAAAATATACGTATAATATTTTTTATATAAAAATTAATAATTATATAAATAATAAATTAATTTTATAAATAACTATTAAAGTATTAAATAATACAGTAAAACTAAATAGTTTTATATTAACTTTATTTATTTTTGAAATATACTTATAAATTAACTAGGATTTACTTTTTTTTTTAAATATTATATAATATATAAAAGTAATTAAAAAAATAATAAAAATACTGCGTAAAAAACAAGCTAAAAAAGAAATTAATTACGTAATTTATTAGAAAAACAAGCTAGTATTACACAATATATTATCGCTTTTTTTATAAAATAAGGTTTTTATTTAATAAAAAAAAAAAAAAAAAAAAAGTTTATATAAAATAAAAGTAATTAAAAAATAAAATATTATAATTAATATAATTAATAAATTAATTAAGTTTTAATAAACGTAAATTAAGCTTTATTATTATATAACTAAAAAAATAACTTAAAAAAACAACTTAAAAGTCGTATAATTTATTTAATTAAAAGTTATATAAAAATAATAAAATAAATTATATAAAAAACTTTAAATTAAAATAACTTATATATAATAACTAAAAGTATTTTTTTATATAATAAAAAAATAACAAAATTTTAAACTAATAATTAAACTTTAAAAAAATAATATTATTACTATATTTAATAACTTATTTAAAAAGTTAAATATAATTAAAATTAATAATTTTATTATATAAAAGGTATTTAAACTAATTAAGTATAATAAAGTAAAATATGTAAATATTTGTATATTTAAGTTATATTTTATATAAGAAATTAAAAAGAAAAATATTTAATTATATAAAAAATTAAAACTTATTATATAAAAGTATAATAATACAAAAGAAAGTACTATATTTATATAATTACTAATAATTTAATAAATAAACTAATAGTTATTTTTTGTATTAAAATTAACTTTAGTATAAAACTATTAAATATTAAATAAAATTTGGAATATTATATAAGTATATATATATTTAAAAAATAAGCTTATATAAATAATTTATATATAATTACTAAAAAAGCTAAAAATAAAGTATTTTAAAAGAATAATTTTTTAAATTATATAATTAGTTTATAATTTAGCAAAATTAAAGCTATATTAGTTTAAAATATATTATTAATATTACTAAAAATAACTAAAAATAAATATTTTTATATATAACTTATATTTACTAGTAATTAAAAATATATTGTATAACTTTAAAATTATAAACTTTTAAACTAATAATATATTTAATTTTGTAATTTTAAGTTTTTTAGTTAAAAAAAAAAAAGTATTTAAATAAACTAAGTTTTATATAAAGTTTAAATAAATATTAATACTAAATTACTTTATAGAATTTAATAATATATAATTAATTATATATAATAAAAAAATTATAATAATTTAAAAAAAGTAAGTAAAATAATTTACAAAAATTAACTTTAATATAAAAAACTTTATATAATAATATATTTTTTAAAAAACAAAAAGTATATATATTAATAATATATATTAGTTTAAAACAATATATAATTTAATAATAATTATATAAATTATAAATTTTAAATTATATAATATTAAAACTTTAAAAAAAAAAATTAAATAATAAATAAAAAATATAAACTATAGTTTTTTATTTATTCTTTTTAATTTATTTTATATAAAGCTTTTTATTTTTATAAATAAATTATTTATAAATAATATAAATTTAACTTTTTAGTTAAAATTCCTAATTATATTAATAAATAAGTTTTATATAAAAAACTAAAAAAGTTTAAACTTTAAAATTAAAAAAAATATTATATATTAAAACTTAAATAAATATAAATACGTTATATAAAGCGTTTTAATAAATAAACTATATAATATAGTAAATAAATTTAATAATATAATTATACTTTATATAATATTTTAAAAAATTATAGCTTTACTTTTATTACTTTTTATTTTTTTAATTTTATATATAAATTTAAAATTACTATATAATTGTTTAGTTAAACTAAGTATAATATAAGAAAAAAAACTAATAATTAATATTATGTTGTTTTAAAAGTTATATAAAAAAAAAGATTTTTAAAGTACAATAAATTAATAAGAAAAATAATTTAGCAAATACTTTTATAAAACGTATATTAAATATAGCTTTTAAAACCTTAGTTTTAATTAACTAACTTATTATATAAACTAAAGTAATTATTAAAAAATTATAAAAAGAAATTATTATATAAAAGGAAATAAAAAAACAATAAAAAAAAAACTTTATTTATATTTTAAAAAGCAATTAAAAAAAACTATATTTAAAAGCCCTTTTATATAAACCTTTTTTTCCCTTTTTAGTTAAAATTTTTATATAATAATTTTCCTTTTTTTTTCTTTTTTTTTCTTTTTTTCCTTATTTAGTTGCGAAGTAAGTATTAATAACTGTGCGAATATTAAACGTACGAATTATAAGCGTTATTTTGAAACCTAAAAATTTAGTAATAAAAGCTAAAAAGCTAGCTATAAATATAGTAGCACTTGTTATATAAACTATTAAAATAAGCATTTTTTATTAAAAAGCTGTAGTTTTAAATTAAAATAGTTTAAAAGTAATTTTTATAATATATAAGTTTAGCTTAAGCGTTTATAAAGTTATTATTAGCTAATACTTTAAAAATAATATTTTTAAAAAAAGTAGTAATAATAATGCTTTTTTTTTGCTATTATATAATATAATATTAATTAAAAAATGTTTATATAAAAAAGTATATATATATTTATATAAAGTAATTATATAAAAGCTTAGTAAGTTAAGGTTTTTATAAAAAAATAATAAACTTTTGTATAATTATTATTAATTTATATTACTAAATAACAGTAATATAAAGCGTAAACGGGCGGTAATAATAACAAATATAGTATTACTATTATTATTATTGTATATATATATATAGTATATATATATATATATGTAAATAAATGTAAGTACGAATAATACTAATATTATTATTATTATTATTGTAGCAATAATAGCTAATTTATTATATAAACTTAAAAAAAAAAAAAAAAAAAAAAAAAGTAAAAAAGCGTATAAAAAAACTAAGTATAAAGTATAATTAATTGTTGTTTTTACTTTTATATACTTTTATTTTTTTTATTTTATAATGTATAATAAATAAAAATATATACTTTTTTCTTTTTACTTATAAATTATATATATATAAAAGTAAAGTAATACATTTTATTATATAGTTATTAATTGTATTTTTTTTTTTATATGTAATATAAATAATAATGTAATAAGTAAGCTGCTATATATACTATATATAATAAAAAAGCGAAAATATTAGTTATACGACTTTTTTTTTTGTTTTCGTATAATTACTTGTTTAAACCGGTATAAGGTTTTATTTTTTGTTTTTAAAGGAAAATATTTTCTTTTCTTTTTTTTCTTTACGTATAAAGTTATTTTATAAAAAGTACGATATAGAGTTCTAGTTAAAAAAAAAAAAAGTAATGTTAAAACTTTAATGTTTTGTTTAATTGTAATGCTTTATTTTTATAATACGTATTTATGTACTATATTATTATGTAATTTAGTGGGCTTAATATACAATAAAAAAAAACTTTATTGTACAATATAAAATCCAACTTTCTTTCTTTTTCTTTTAATACAAATAAATATTCGTATAATATATATTTATTTTAGCGTTGTTTTTGCGTTAAACGTGCGGTATTAAGTTATTATATATTGTTTTACTAACAAATAAAGCTATTAAACTAATTTTTACTATATAATTATTATTATACGGAATACTAAAAAAAACTATAGAATATAAGCGTATTAAGCTTTTTAATTATTAGTAAAGCTTAATTAAAAGTATATATAAAGTTATACTGTTATACAAAAATTAATTAGATTTTAAATATAGTAAAAATCAGTTTTAAAAGTAAAAATATATATAAATTAATTAATATAATATAACTTATAAATAGCTTTAATACAAAAGTTTATTATATTTTAAATATATTAATACTATTTTTATTTTTATTAAAAAATACAAACTATATAAAAGTATATTTTAATAATACTTAAAATATAATTATATAAAAAAATAAAAGTATAATATTAATTATATATAAATAAAAATACTTATTTTTTAATTTAATATTATATAAAATAACTAGTTATTTTATAAAAATAAAGTTATAAAAGCTATATAAGTAATTTAAATACTTTTATATAAAAAAACTTTAATGTATTACACGGGTTAGCTGCGCACACGGGTTAGCTGCGCATTAACTTAGATTTTTATACGCACTTTTATTTTTTTTACATTTTTTAATAATTAAATATATTTAACTTATATAAAGAAAATAATATATAGTTTATATTATAAGCTTTATAGCAAAACTAAAAACTTTTTGTTTAAAGCGCTACAAAAATATACAATATTCCTAAATTTACCTTTTATACGCAATATTATAAAATTGTATTATAAAGTATAATATATTTATTTTTATATTAATTAACAAAATATAAAAAGAAATTAATTATATAATATATTTTTAATTTAAATACGTAAGTATTTTTATTAAAGTTAGTTAATATTAAAAATATAGCTAATTTATTACTATATATATATAATATATTTTTAATTAATATTAATTAAGCTTTAACTTTTAAAAAGTAATAATTTAATATTTATATATACTTTAATTATTAAATTAATTACTAAAAAGTTTTATATAAAAATCTAAATATATATTAAATATAGTTTATTTTTATATAAAATATAATTATTATTTATAGTATTTTAAAAAAAAATATTTATAACTTTAATAAAATAAGCTTTATAATAAACAAAATATTATTTAAAATAATTATTATATTATTTAACT
>MU281605.1:0-10644 GCA_022385595.1 Xylaria palmicola
AATTATTATTATATAAAAATTAAAGCTTAATTAATACTAATTAAAAATATATTATATATATATAATAATAAATTAGTTATATTTTTAATATTAATAAACTTTAATAAAAATACTTATATATTTAAATTAAAAATATATTATATAATTAATTTTTTTTTATATTTTATTAATTAAAATAAAAATAAGCGTATTATACTTTATAATGCAATTCTATAGCGTTACGTATAAAAAGTAAATTTAGGAATATTATACATTTTTATAGCGTTTTAAATAAAAAGTTTTTAGTTTTGCTATAAAACTTATAATACAAACTATATATTATTTTTTTTATATAAGTTAAATATATTTAGTTATTAAAAAATGTAAAAAAAATAAAAGTATATATAAAAATCTTAGTTAATGCGTAGTTAACCCGTATATACAGCTAACCTATATAGTATATTAATTAAAAAATAAACAATATAATAATAAAAGCTTTAATAACTAAAACCGTATATACTTTATAATAAAACAAACAAATAATTAATTAAACTATTATTTATTAAATAAAAAAAAAAACTATAAAGTATTTAAAACCTTATATTAATTAGTTTTTAACTTTACTTATTATAAATATAAATAAAAATTTAATACTAGTAAAAAAAAAGATATTTACTTATATAAATTCTAATTAAAAATTATATTTAAAAAACTAAAAACATTTTTACTATTAGTAATTAAGAAAAAAACATACAAATATTACAAAACTGTTTTACTTTTATAAAACCTTTTATTTTAGTATTTAAAGTATTATAATAATGTTAAAAACAAAAAAATACGCGTAATAACAATTTAAATAAAAAACAAAAAAAACTTTAGCAACCTTATTAATAAAAATACTAAAATACATTATATTAAAAAAAACTTTAAATTCGATACCAATATATAAAACACTAATAATAATACTTTAAAAGTAAAAAAAACCCTTAATTATAATATTAAAAAAAACTTTATATACTTTAAATATATTTAGCTTTAATTCCTTATTATAACTTTTTTAAAAAGAAAAAAAGTATTAATATACGCTAATTTTAATATAAAAACTATATATATTAGTTGCGCCTTTTTTAACAAGCTTAAATATACGGTTATTAAGTAATAAAATAAAGTTAAAAACATTAAACTTAAATTAATAACTTTTACAAAATACGTATTATTTATATTTTATATTAAAAAACGTAACCTTAATAAATATATTATAATTTGGAAATTCCGTAAAAAAAAATAAATAATAAACAATTTTATATTTAACTTACTTTTTAAAATTAAATTTTTTATTTTATATAAAGCTAATATATATTATATATTTAAAACAATTTTATTTTTTAATTTAAAAAGATTTTAAATTAAGTTTATTATTTAAATTTACATTTATAAATATATATAAAAAATAATAAATAAGAAAAAAATCTTATTTAAAAGTAGTAAAGCAGTTTATATAGTAGTTAATTATAAGCCCTTTTTTACTAATTGTTATTTCTGCTTTTTTATATAAAAATTAATTTTAATTATAATAAATATATTAATAAATATTAAAACGCTATAAGTTATATTATTAATTAATACTTTATATAAACACATTATTATTATAAAAAAAACAAAGCTAAATACTATATACAAAAATAAATATACTAATTATATACTAAATACTTTAAAAAACGCATTATATATTTTAACGTTCGTAATAATTATAACGGCTTTTATAATAAACGTTATAATAGAAATACCGTTAATATAAAACTTGACTTTTATAATACTTAGTTTTTCGCAAAAAAAAATCAGTAGTATATATAACAAAGTAACTTATACCCTTATTATACTAATAAGTTACAAATTCAAAATTATTTTAATTATTATAATTATAATTACTAATATTATATTATTTAAAAAAACCTTTACTTTTAACAAAATTATTAATTTTATAATTATTTAACTTAATATATTTATATTAAATATTTTATTTACTAATACAATTTACATTATAATTAAAAAAATTAATATTTTGTTTTTTAAAATAAAGAAAAAAGCTAAAATAACCTTAGAAAAACCACACTTAAAAATACTTAAAGTGTATTTTAATTTAAAAATTAAAAAGCTTACAAACTTATTAAAAATTAAAACTAAAATAAATATATATATTTATTTAAAAAAAGTATTTTTAAATAAAGAATTTTAAAAACTTATTAAATTATTTATAATTTAAAATAATAAAAGCATAATTAATATACTAATTAACTAGTAATTAAAAGTTTTACTAATAAAAAAATAGTAAAATTAAAATATATAAATAAATAATTAAACGTATTTTTTAAACTACAAAAATATAAATATACTAAACGAGTATTATAATAGCTTTTATAAATAAAAACAAATAAAATAAGTAAATAATCCAACTTTATTTGCTTATTTTATATTTATTGTATAACGCAAAGTTTTTAATAAAAACGGACCGTTAAACAAAATAATTTAAAAAAAACAAGTTATTATAAACTTTAAAAACCTTAATAAAATAGCAGTACTAAATAACTATTTTTTACTTTTTTAAATTAAAGTAATATTTTTTTTCTATAAAAAACTATATATTATAGTAATAAACGTAATAGTGTTTTTTTACTAGTTTTTAGTTTATTTTAATTATAAAAACCAATTTGTAATAATAAGCTTTAAAAGAATTAAGTAATACTAAATAACAGTAATAAGGTTTTAAAACAGTTTAATGTACGTATAAAAATATATAAACAACTTATTTTGCAAATATAAACATTTTTACTAAGCTTTTATTAACAATATTATTATATTTTTTAATAATACTAAGCAATATAAAAAACACTTATATATTATATTTAAAATATTTTAAAAAAAAAATATTACAATATTACTAATAAAGTTATTTATTAAATACTTTTTTATAAACTTATTAGAATTTCGAGTTAACGTTTTAAAATTAGCTAATATAAAAAGTCGTATAATAGCTATTAAAAACTTAGCTTTTTTTAACTAACTAAAAGTATTTAAATAATATATTAGTTTTATTAAATTTTTATATAATTTAATACTTTATTATACTAAGTTAATTAAGCCGTTATAAAAATAAAAAATAGTACTACTAATAAAAAAACAATAAGCCGGAAAAATAAAAAATAATAAGCTAAATAAGTAAAAAACATACGTTAAAATAAAGTACAACACTTTAATTAAAACTAAAATTACTTTTTTTAAAGCTATATAAAACGTTATATACAATAAAATAATACTATTTTATTATAACTTAACAAAATAGCTGTTTATTTAGTTTAACGGATTTATATAACAAAAATTCGGCATTATAGTTTTTTATTTAAAATTTGAATATAAATAAAATCCCGGCGATAAAATACTATTTATATAAGTTTAACTAATTATATATTTTAATAAGTATTTTTTTAAAGTTAAAATTAATTATAAGCCTTTCGAGCTAAAAATAATATATTTAATATAAACAGTAAAACAGCTAAAAATTATAATTTATTTTAATAAGCTTTTATTTATTATTTTTACTAATTATTTAATTATAAAAAGCATTGTAAACCGTATAACGTTACGTATTACAGCTATTAACCGGGCTAACAAACGTTTTATTAACTTTTTTATATACTTTTTATAATACGGGCTTTAAATTTACTATTTGTTAAGCAAAATAAATTATATACCCGATATACTTAATTAATTATAAAGCATTATTAATATATTAAACTTAAATAAGCAAATTTGTAAATTAAATAAGAAAGCAACGTTAAACATTATTTAGTACACTAAAATAATAAAGGTTGTTATAAACAATATTTTAATTAAAAAGTTTTAATAAGCTTATATAAAAAACCGTAAATATACGTATATTTTAATTAAAATAAGTAACAAAAATATTGCAACCTTTTTAAAGCTTAGTTATTTTTTCTAATATAAAGTAAATAAATTTATTTATAATATACATAATAATATTATACGTTTATATATACTATATAAAATAATTAAAAAAATACTTAAAATAGCTTATAATAAAAAATACTATTGTAAAGTAAAACAAATAATACAAACTTCTAAGTTATATGTAATTACTAATAAAATATAGCTAGTTAAAAAGTATATTAAGTATTATAAAGCTTATAACTTTAATTAAACTAACAAATAAAAGCTAATAAGAAGTTTTTAGCTTATTTAACTAAAGGATTTACTATTTATACGTATAATAACTATTGATTTTATACTTGTTTTATTAAAATAAAAAACGTAAAATATGTTTTAATAACTAATAAGTAATAAAACGTACTTTGAAACTTATAACGTAATAATAATTGTATTTTATTTAACATTAAAGTGTTTTTTTTTAATACCAAGCTATAAATAATATACAACTAAGAAATAAAAGAAATAATAACTAAATAATCATTATTATTTAATTAAAGTATTTCAAAAGTAATTATATTTAACCGAAATCAAAAGTTTATATTAGTTTTTTAATAAAGTATATAAAAAGCCTTAAAAACTAAACTATTAATAATTATAACTTACTATTTATAAGCTAATAAATTATTAAAATATAAAAACCAAATAGTTAAAATTGTATTACAATATTATAATTTTATAAATTTAAAAGCAAACTAAATAAATATTATACTTTTTTTACAATAGGATTTAAATATAGCTTATATTAAAATAATACAATTAACCTTTTATAAATAATTATTCGGATTTTAATTACTTAATATAACTAATATTTTAATAAGAATATTTAAATAAAAAACTTTTATTAACGTTTGCTTTTTTAAAAAACACTTTTAAAAAAACGTTTATTTAATTATAAATTTTATTTAAATTATTATTAAACGTTAATACAATTTTAAATACTAATTTTTTAAGTTTTATAAAAGTAACTAAATATATTTACGTTTATATAAAAAATACTACTTATTTAATAAACTATTACGGAAATATATATAGTAATAATTAAAACTTTAAATAATTAAACAGTGTATTAGTAATTTAATATACAAATTTAACTTTTTTAACAACTTTTAAATTTATTTAGTTATTTTAATAAAATACTTATATTTAACTTTTAAAAAAAACAACTTTTTTAAACGCTTTATATTATTATTAAACCTAATAAAAGCTAAACAAAACTTTTAAAAAGAAAAAAAAAGTTATAAAATAAAAGTTATATTAAACTACTAATTTAATTATAAAAAAAACAGGTTTAATTACTTAATTAAATAGTTAAACTAAAAATATAAGTTTAATATTTAAAAAATAAAACTAAAACTACGTAATAATAAAAAGCTATTAAAAAAATATTAAAACTATTATAGCTTTTAATTTACTATTAAAAAAACTATTAAAAAAAGAAATTTACAAAAAAAACACGAGTAATTTAAAAAGGTTTATATATAAATAGTTGCTTACTAAAGTTAATAAAATCCTTTTTATATATAAGCAATTTAATATAAGTTTATAAAAGGTAGCTTTTTACAAGGGCTTTAGTTTGTTAAAACTACGGTTTACGTAAGTAATGCAATCGTAGCGTTATTTACAACGCCGGGCATTACGGGTTATAACAGCTGCACGTTGCTACCGCTACAAGCGTAAATAATAAAGTACTATACATATATTAGCAGGATAAATCATAGCTTTTAAAAAAAAAAGGACTTTTTTTTTCTTTATTTTTTTTATTATAATACAGTTTTACTTTATATAGCATTATATTATAATTATTATAATAGTATAAAAATCAAAAATATTACTAATATAATTATAATTTAAATATAAATCCTTTTATTTGTTTTTTTTATTAAAAGTTTATTAAAGCAATTAAAAAAACTATTTTTTTAATTAGTTATTATATTAGTATTTAAACTTAAAATATTCAAAATATAGTTAAATAATAATATAAAAAGTTAATTTTTATTTAAAAAAACATTTATAATATATAAAACTTTATTAAACAAAATAAATTAATAAAATATAATTTAATTATAGCTTTTATTAAACTTTTTAATAAAAATAATATTTTTTATATAGTAAAATAAACTAATAATAATTTTAATTATTTAATTAAACTAATTTAAATATTTTTTTATTAAATTTAAATATAAAAGTAATTTTTTAAAATTATTAGCTTTAATAATACTTATAATACTAATTATTTTAAGTTTTTATTATTTTAAATAATAAGTTAAACTTATTTAAAAACTGTTTTTAATATTGTTTTTAATTTTTAATTAAAAGTATTTATTAATTTATAATACAATATATAATATACTTATTTAATATTATTATTACTAATTATAATAAAGTAATAAAAGTTGTATTAAATAACTAATTTTTTTTTATATAATAATAACTTTATATATATTATATTTATTTAAACATTTTAGTTAAAACTAAACAAAAATAAGTTTTTAATAAAAAAAACAATAATAGTTTTATTATTAATAAAAGCAATTTATTTGCTAATAAAAGTAAAGATTTTATTTTTACTAATTAAATATTAATAAAATTAAATAGTTTAAATAAATAACTAATAAAAACTATTATTAATAATAATAATAAAATTCTTTATAATTATTAAAGCGTTTTTATTATATAAAAAAAGGTGTTATTTGTAAAAATAAAAACTAAATATAAAAAAATATAAACTAATTTTTATATAAAGTTTAACAATTAATACTTTATTTTATAATATATATATAAAATATATATATTTTTTAAACTAACGTTATTTACAAGTTAATAATGCATTTAAATTAATAATATACTTTTTTGCACTTTTTATACGTGAATTTAAATAAATTAACTATAATACAAAAAAATTAATTAAATTAATTAAAATTATTTTTATTAAAAGTTTATATATTATATTTAGGTTTACTATAAATATTATACTGGTTTAAATATATTTGCGCTTTTTTTACTAAATAACTTATTTTATTTTTATTAGCTAATTTAATTACTTTATTATTTTTAAATTCTTATAAAACTTAAGTTTTATTTATAATAAAAAGTATTTTATATTATATTTATTTATTTTTTATTTTATAATATTTATTAAATATATAATTAGTTTTATAAAGCTTTTTATTTTTCTAATATAAAAAAGCATTTTTATATATTAATTTTTATATAGCTTTTATAATTAAGTTAATAAAATTTAAAATTTTTATTAAAAAGCTTAATAAATAATTTTAAATTTTAGTTTTAATAAAATTTAATTATTATTTAGCTTTAAATATACTTATAAGCGTTTTTAAAGTTTATATTAAAAAAAGCAATTTTAAGTTAATAAAAAGTATTTTTTTAACTTTTATAATATTTAAAGCTAAAATAACTTTATTATTATTTAAAAAAATAAATTTAATATTTTTAAATTCTAATTAAATATTTTATTTTATAAAAAAAACTATAAATACTTTTAAAAACCTAGTAAAAAAATCCTTTTTTATAATATAAGTTTAATATTATTATATTAAATCTTTAATATATAATAAATAAATATATTTAAATATACTAAAAAATATTAAATTTAAAAGTTAAAATTTATAAAATAAATAAAAAAGTATATAAAAAGAAATAATATTATAGTTTTTATAATATTCTTTAAATTTTATAAAATAATAGCTTTTATAACTATTAAAAATTAAAAAGCGTTTTATATTTTATATATAGCTTTTAATATAATAATTAAAGTATTTTACTTATATAATATTTATTTTATTTATTATTTAATTATTTAAAAATAAGTTAACTTTTTAATTATTTAATAAAATAGTATTATAGTATTAAAATATAAAATAAACTTTTTTTATAAAAATAATATTTAATAACACTATTTAACTTTAAAAATTAATAGTTTAAATTACTATAATTTATTTTTAGTTTTTTTATTAGGTTTATTTAAACTTTTTATATTTTTTAACACTTATAAAAACTATTTTTAATATAATTATACTTATTAAAAACTTAGTTTTATTAAAATTATATATATTTTTAATTATAATACTATATTTTGAAATTATATTAGTTATAAGTTTAAACTATATATAATAACTTGAAAAACTATTATTAAAAGCTTATTAATAATTAATTTAATAATTTAAATATATTTAAAAATTTAATTATTATTATATAAAGTTTAATACTTAATTTTTACTAATAAATAATA
Organism: Xylaria palmicola; assembly: GCA_022385595.1. Classification (NCBI taxonomy): domain Eukaryota; kingdom Fungi; phylum Ascomycota; class Sordariomycetes; order Xylariales; family Xylariaceae; genus Xylaria; species Xylaria palmicola. Next base: position 8,234 of record MU281605.1, read on the forward strand.
TATTATATATATATTAAAAAATATTAGTTATTTTTTTAATAACGTACCACACGGGTCAGCTGCGCACACGGGTTAGCTGCGCACTTTTTTATATTTATATATATATATTTTTAAAAACTTATTATAAAAAGCAGAAAAAATCGGAAAAATAAGCAGTTTTCAAAATCTGTTATTTAACTATACAATAAATCTAATTCCAAATTTTTAAAATTTTTTACTAATTTATTTTAGCGTGCATCCTATAGTTTAAAAAGTACGCTAATAATATACTAAATTTAAATTTTATTAAATACTAAGCTTATTAAATAAAATTATAATAAAATTTAAAAAAGTAAAATATATAAAGATTAAAGTTATAAACTAAATAAAATTAGCCTTATATTTTTCCTATTTTTTTTAATTTTTTAGTAAAGTTTTAAAATATATATTATATAATATGCTAAACTTATTTTAAATAAAATATAAATTAATTTAAAAAAATTAAAAATAAAATTAAAAAAATTTAAATAAATTTAGAAAAATATATAAAGTTAAATAAAGTCAAGTTTATATTTTTCCTATTTTTTGGGGATCTTTTATATAAGTTAAAATAATAAAATTTATATTTTTTTTTTTTTAATTTTATTATTTTAGCTTATATAAAAAATCCCAAAAAAATAAGAAAAATATAGACTTGACTTTATTTAACCTTATATATTTTTTTAAATTTATTTAAATTTTTTTAATTTTATTTTTAATTTTTTTAAATTAATTTATATTTTATTTAAAATAAGTTTAACGTATTATATAATATATATTTTAAAACTTTACTAAAAAATTAAAAAAAATAAGAAAAATATAAGGCTAATTTTATTTAGTTTATAACTTTAATCTTTATATATTTTACTTTTTTAAATTTTATTATAATTTTATTTAATAAGCTTAGTATTTAATAAAATTTAAATTTAGTATATTATTAGCGTACTTTTTAAACTATAGGATGCACGCTAAAATAAATTAGTAAAAAAGTTAAAAAATTTAAAATTAGATTTATTATATAGTTAAATAACAGGTTTTGAAAACTGCTTATTTTTCCGATTTTTTCTGCTTTTTATAATAAATTTTTAAAAATATATATATATAAATATAAAAAAGTGCGCAGCTAACCCGTATACGCAGCTGACCCGTGTGGTACGTTATATTAAAGCTAAAGTAAAAATATTTATAAATTTAATTTAATTATATATTAAATAATTATATTTTTTTTAAAAATTATAAAACTTTAATATTATTAGTTTATAATACATTATAATTATATATTATTAAAATGTAAAGCTAAAATACTAGTAAAAACATTATAAACTTTAAAAAGCTTATAAAAAAAAAAATGCAAGTTTTAATATTTAGTTTAAATAACTAGTTTTAAACTAGTAATATTAAATTTATAAGTTATATTATAATTATTAAAAAATGTATAAATAAATATAAAAAGTGCAAAAATGTTGAAAAGTGCATTATTAATTTAAGTGCATTACTAAGTTGTAAGTAACGTTATTATAAATACGTTATTATATTTGTAAATATTAAAACTTTAGTATTTAAATTATATTTAATATTAAAATAAGTAATAATAATGTTAAAAGTTACGTTTTAAACAGTATAAATTATTTATATAGCTTTATTAAAGTAATAAAAAAAATAATAGCTAATTAAAAATATAACTTTAAATAAACTTATATTTAAAATAAAATCTTTTGTTAATATAAATAATTTTTTTTTTAAAGTATTTAAATAAACTTTAAATAATTATAGTTTTAAAAAAGCTAAATTTAATTAATATATAATATTATATTACTTATAAGTTAATACTAATTATAAAAACCTTTTTTTATTAAATATTAAATATTATACTAATAATTATTTAATATTTATTAAGTTTAAAATTTTATATTATTATAATATTTATATTAAATTAATATATATAAATAGTTTTAATAAATTAAATATTTATTTGTATTAATAATTATAAAAATTATTATTAAAAAACTTATATTACTAAATTCGTAATTTTAAAATTATTATTATATTTTGTAATTAATTAAAAAACTTTATTAAACTTATTTTTAATTAATGTACTATACGGGTCAGCTGCGTATACGGGTTAGTTACGCACTTTTTTGGACTTTTGTACGTAAAATTAAAATAATTTAACTATAATATAAAAAATTAATTTATACTATTTGAATTTACTTTTACTAAATATTTCTACTTTGTTTTAATATATATATATATTATATTTAGGTTTACTATAAATTCTATAATGTTTTTGTTATATAGTGCTACTTTTTATATAATAACTACTTATTTATACTTTTTTAATTATTTGTTTTTTAATAGCTTTTTTAGCTTTTTAATTTTAACTTTTTTATATA
>MU281606.1:0-10624 GCA_022385595.1 Xylaria palmicola
TTTATATTTTTTATTTATTATTTAATTTTTTTATTTAAAGTTTTAATATTATATAATTTAAAATTTATAATTTATATAATTATTATTAAATTATATATTATTTTAAACTAATATATACTATTAATATATATATTTTTTGTTTTTTAAAAAATATATTATTATATAAAGTTTTTTATATTAAAATTAATTTTTATAAGTTATTTTATTTACTTTTTTTAAATTATTATAATTTTTTTATTATATATTATTAATTATATATTATTAAATTTTACAAAGTAATTTAATATTAATATTTATTTAAACTTTATATAAAACTTAGCTTATTTAAATACTTTTTCTTTTTTAATTAAAAAACTTAAAATTATAAAGCTAAATATATTATTAGTTTAAAAACTTATAATTTTAAAGTTATATAATATATTTTTAATTACTAATAAATATAAATTATATATAAAAATATTTATTTTTAGTTATTTTTAATAATATTAATAATATATTTTAAATTAATATAGCTTTGATTTTGCTAAACTATAAAGTAGTTATATAATTTAAAATTTTTTTTTTTTTAAAATACTTTACTTTTAGTTTTTTTAATAATTATATATAAATTATTTATATAAATTTATTTTTAAAATGTATATATATTTATATAATATTTCGAATTTTGCTTAATATTTTATAGTTTTATATTAAAGTTAATTTTAATATAAAAAGTAACTATTAGTTTATTTATTAAATTATTAACAATTATATAAATATAATACTTTTTTTAATATTATTATACTTTTATATAATAAGTTTTAATTTTTTATATAACTAAGTATTTTTTTTTTAATTTTTTATATAAAATGTAATTTAAATATATAAATATTTATATATTTTGCTTTATTGTACTTAATTAGCTTAAATGTTAAAACAGTATTACTATATTAGTTGTAACGCAATTCGTACGAAGCGGTTTAATATAAGTTAATTTTCTATTTTTATATAAAAGGAGTTTAAAAGGAGCGCTTCCCGCTCTTTTATTATACGACTGTTTTTCCTCTTTTTTTTTCCGTAGTATAGTATTTAAATAAATTTATATTTATTACTTTTAGCAAGTTAATACACTTACGTACAAACTTTTATACAAAGCTTATTTAAATACTAATTAGTATTTAAATAGCTTATATTTTATATAAAGGCTATTTAAATATAAATTAATTATAAATAATAATAAGTTAGTTTTTATAATAAGTAAAACTTTTGTATTGATTTTTAATTATTATTATATAATTATAATAACTTTTTTTATTAGTAAAAAGCTTTTATAAAATAAGAAAAAAAAAATCAGATTTTATTAATATAATTATAATAACTCCTTTAATTAACAGAAAGTTTTTACGTAAAAAAGAACTAATAATAAGTAATTCTATTATTAATAATATTATTATATAATACTGCTAAACAATACTTAATTACTTATTATATAAATAATTAAATAATACTTTTTTAATAATATTATTATATAATACTACTAAATAACCCTTTTTTTACTAATAATATTATTGTATAATACTGCTAAATAATACTTGGCCTTTTTTTTATACGTACTTTAATATACAATAGTTAATATATATATTTTAGTTTTTTTATATATAAAGCTTTTAATAAAAGCTTTTTCGTATATAAAAATAACTGCTTTTTTTTTCTTAAATAAAAGTAAAAAAGTAAAAAGCATTACTTTTTTTTAGTTTTTTTATATATAAAGCTTTTAATAAAGGCTTTTTTATATATAAAAAAGACTTTTTTTTTCTTTTTTTAGTAAGGAAATAAAAAAATATTACTTTTTATTATACAAAAGGACTTTAACGAAAGCCACTTATATACAATAAAAAAAAAAAGCTTTTTTTTTTATATTAAAAAGCTTTAATAAAGACTTTTTAGTATAAAAAAAAAGGTTATTAAAATATATGTTGTATAAAGCAAGTTTTTTTATATTTAATTTTACGGTCGTATATATAATACGTATATTTTTGTATTTACTATTATATAATAAAAAGATAAGCTACATTATAACTAAAAGAAATTTTTCTTAATATTAAAATAGTATTACTATATTAGTTGTAATACAATTTGTACAAAGCGGTTTAATATAAGTTAGTTTTCTACTTTTGTATAAAAGGAGCTTAAAAAAAGTGCTTCCCGCTTTTTTATTATACGATTGTTTTTCCTTCTTTTTTCTCCGTAGTATAGTATTTAAATAGATTTATATTCACTATTTTTGGCGGGTCAGCGCACCCGCGTACAAACCTTCGTACGAAGCTTATTTAAACATTAAATACCTTTTATATAATAAAATTATTAATTTTAATTACGTTTAACTTTTTAAATAAGTTGTTAAATGTAATAATAACGCTATTTTTTCGGAGTTTAACTATTAATTTAAAATTTTACTGTTTTTTTATTATATAAAAAGATGCTTTTAATTATTATATATAAATTGTTTTAATTTAAAGTTTTTTATACGGTTTATTTTATTATTTTTATATAACTTTTAATTAAACAAGTTATATAACTTTTAAGTTGTTTTTTTAAATTATTTTTTTAGTTATATAATAATAAAGCTTAATTTACATATATTAAAACTTAATTAGTTTATTAATTATATTAACTATAATATTTTATTTTTTAATTACTTTTATTTTATATAAACTTTTTTTTTTTTTTTTTTTATTAAATAAAAACTTTGTTTTATAAAAAAAGTAAAAGTATATTATATAATATAAGCTTATTTTTTTAATAAATTACATAATTAACTTTTTTTTTAACTTGTTTTTTGTTTAGTATTTTTATTGCTTTTTTAATTGCTTTTATATATTATATAATATTTAAAAAAAAAAGTGAATTTTAGTTAATTTATAAATATACTTTAAAAATAAATAAAGTTAATATAAAATTATTTAGTTTTACTATATTATTTAATATTTTAATAGCTATTTATAAAATTAATTTATTATTTATATAATTATTAATTTTTATATAAAAAATATTATATATACATTTTAACAATTTATATATTTGTTTTACTTTGTTAATAATTTAATATATTTTAATAAGTATTTTTTTATATAATATTTTTATTATTTGTATTTAATTCCTAAATTTTTTAAAAGCAAAATTAGTTTTTAAATTATATATAATATAATTTAAAGGCTTTTAATATATATTAATCCAGTATTTATATAATATATTTTATATATTATATAAAAATATTAATTTTAAAAAAATTACTACTTAAAAAAATATTATTATATTTATTATATATAATATTTAATATTTTTTAATTTGTATAATATTTATTATTACTTTATAATTAAAATTATAGTTATTTTAAATAGTAAATTTAAATTATTTTAATATTTAGTTATATAATTAGTAATAATAGTAAAACTTTTGGATTTTTTTTAAAGTTATTAAATTTGCTTTTTATTTTATATAATTAAGTATTTATTATAATTTTTTTATATAAAAATATTTAAATTTCTAATATAGTTTATATAATTTTATTTTTTTAAAATAGTTAGCTACTTTATATAAAAGTAAATTAAAAAATAAATATTTTTATTTTTATATTATTAATATTATATTTTTATTTTTTTATATAATTATATTTTAAGTATTATTAAAATATACTTTTATATAATTTATATTTTTTAATAAAAATAAAAATAGTATTAATATATTTAAAATATAATAAACTATTATATTTAAATTATTTATAATTTATATAATATTAATTAACTTTTTAGTTTTATTGCTTTTAAAGCTAACTTTTATTATATTTAAAGTTTAATTAACTTTTATATAAAAGTTAAGCTTTATATATACTTTTAATTATGTTTTTTTTACTATTAAAAAGTTTAATATATTAGTATTTTATAGTTTTTTTTAATATTTTATATAATAATAATTATATAATAAAAATTAATTAATAAGTTTATTAACTATATAATTTTAAATATTTTTACTTATTATGTAATATAAAAAAGTATTATTTATTAAAAATTAAATTATTGCTTTTTTATACTTATAATTAAAGTTTTTTTTTTTATTTAACTTTAAATATTTTTTATATTTTATTAAGTATATTAAAAATTCTTTAAATATAAGTATTTTATTAAAATAAATTTTATATAAAGTAAAATACTAGTTTTTTATAAAAGTTTTTTTTTTAATATATATTTTATTAATTAATATTTTTTTTTATAATAAATAAAATACTTTTTATTTATATAAAAAAATAAAAAAACATTATTTTATTAGTTTTATTAACTAAAATACTTTATATTTAGGTTTTTTGTATTACTTTTTATTTAATTAAATATATAATATTTTTAAATATACTTTTAGTTAATAAAATATATATTTTTTTTTTATTAAATTAAATAAAATATTATATTATTTGCTATTATACAGAAATATATATAAAAATTTATAAAAAACCTTTTATATATAAGTTTTTAAATAATTAAAGCTATTATTAGTTTTAGTATTTTATAGTATATATATACTATTATTATATTTAGCTAAACTTTTTTTTAATAATTTAAATTAAAAATACGTTATATTTTTAATAGTTTATTAATTATAAAGTTAAATACTTTATATAATACTAGTTTTAAATTCTTTTTTTTTATTTATATAAAAGTAATTATAATTTAGTTTACTTAATAATAACTATAATTTATATTAATATTAAAATACATATTTATTATATAATAAATTTCTTATTATATATAATTTAGTTTAATATTATAAATAAAGTAGTTTTTTGTATAACTTTAGAAAATAAATAGAAATACTATATAATATTAGTTTTTTGTAATTTTTAACTTTCGGCAAGTATTAATAAATAGTTTTACTTTATTATACAATAAGTTATATAGCTTTTTAAAGTAGTTCCGCTTTTTTTTCTATGTTTTTTAAAAAACTATATATTTTTTTAATATAATAATCTTGTTTTATATATTATATATTAAAAGAATATTAATATAAAAGTTAATTTTTATTAAATTAAATATTATACAAAAAATAAACATTTATTATATAAGTTTTTAAAGATTATAAGGAATAAAGTATTTAATTACAAATTAATAGTTCGGTTTATAACTATTTTATATATTGGTTTTTAATATATATTTAATTAGTATATATTATTTAATAATTAATTATATATTTAAAAGTTAAAATTACTATATAAACTATAATATTTATTTAATTATTATATATAGCTGTTAATTAAATGTAAATAAAACTAAAGTTAACTAATTAATTATATAGCTAGTTAATTTTTTTTGCTTTACTTTTTAAAAAATATAGCTGCTTTATATAATTTATATTAGCTTTACTAAATAATTTTTAAGCTTTTTAATTAAACATTATTTTTTATTAATATATTTAGTAGGATTTAACATATTATATAATTAATTATTTAAAAGTTTGTGTTTTTTTATTCGTTAAAATTATTTTTATATACATTTACTTACTATTTAAGTATATATATTGTATAAAAGTATTTAGTAATATAATATATTAAATATACGTTTTATTGCTTTTTTGTTATATTATTTAAGTTAATATTTTCGTTATTATATAATATATAATTAATATAACTTTAAATAACTTTAAAAAATAAACTGGTTTTATTACTAATTTTTTTATGTAAAAGCTGCTATATTTAGCTAGTTTTTAAGTTTATTAGCTTATAAAAGATTTTTTTAGCTATAGTTATTATATAATAATTACTATTTGGTTTTTTATACAATAATTATAGTTAATTATTTTTTATTTAATATACGTACTTTAATATAACTAATGTATAATAAATAGTTTAATTAGTAATAAAGTTGTTTATTATTAGTTTTTTGTTGTATAAAAGCTTTTTGCTAGTTAAAAAAGTTACTATAGTTGTACTAATAAAATCTAATTTTTTTTTTTTTAACGCGCAAATAATTTTTAAGTATACTTGTGTAATAATAATTGAGAATTAATACAAAAGTCCCGCTTATTATAAAAACTAACCCGTTTTTTAACTTTGTTAATTTACGTTTGCTATTACAAACACTAATTAGTATTAGTAAAGCAATGTATAATAATTTAATACTATATATTTAACGTAGAAATAACGTTAAAATAAATATATATTGTACGAATATTTATTTATATAAAAAAAAAAGGAAAAAAAGTTGAATTTTATATTGTATAACAAACTTTTCTTTTATTGCACGTTAGGCCCACTAAATTACATAATAATGTAGTACGTAAATACGTACTGTAAAATAAAGCGTTATAATTAAACAAAACATTAAAGTTTTAACAAATTTTATATTTCTTTTTATTATACAGCAAATAATAAGTTAAATATACTTAAAAATAAAAATAAAAAGTTATTAAAAATTAATATAATAACTTTTTATAATAATCCCAATTTAAATAAAGTAGATTTTAAAATTTAGTATTATAATTAATTTAATTGCTTTTATATTAATAATAATTAGTTTTTTAGTAATACTATAAAAATAAAAAACGTTGAATTTTATTTAAAAAGTAATATTATTATTAATTTTTAGTTTTATTTACGTAATATTTATTTTAAATAAATTTTTACTTTTAAAATATTAATAAAATATTTGTTTTAAAAATACTTTAACTTTAATAAAAAAAAGAAAGCTTATATTAAATAATAAAATTGTAAAATGAAAAAGCTAAAAGAATTTTAAATATTTAAAAATTAATTTACTTATTTAATAAAAAAATAATAATTTTTTAAAACTTAATAAAAAAAAAAGTTTAATATTTATTTAATATTTTAAATTAAAAATTAAATAGTATTTTAATATTTAAATTTTAATATTAAATATAAAAAGTTTATATTTTAATATAAATAATTAACTTATAATATTTATAAAAGCAATACTTTTATTAAATAATATAAAAATAAAAAAAGTTTAAACTAAATAAGTATATAATTTAATAAAAAAAGTAAAATAATTAAAATTATAAAATTAAAAATAATTAGTTTTATTATAATATTATTTACTTTAAAATAAATGTATTTAAAACTAACTAATAAAAAAAAAATCTTTTATTTAATAAAAAAAAAAAAGTGTTTTACTTATTAAAAAAAAAAACATTATATTAAAAATTATTTTTTAGCTATTTAGTTATTTATTACTACTAAAAAAGCACAAAATAAATAATTAGCTACTTTATTTGTTTAGTTTAGCTAAATAATAAAAAAAACTAAAAAATTAAAAAATATTTAACTTTAAAAACTTTAAACTCCTTTTTAAAGTTCTTATTAAATAAACTAATTATTAGTAATATAAAAGATTTTTTAATATTATTTTTAAGTAAAAATCTATTTTTTATAATAGTTATAATAAATATTAATAAATAAATATTTATTATAAAAACTTTAACTAATATAAAAGTAAATAAATATTTATTTATAAATATAATATATATAAAATATATAATAATTAATTTAAAAGTAATTATATAAATAAACTTTATATAATATAAAATAGCTAGTTATAATAAAGAATTATAATAAAAAATTAATTATATTTTTATAATAAACTTTTAATTATAAAAAAAAACCTTTTAAAACGTATTTTTAATAATTATTAATATAAAGTATAATATATTAATTAAATAAGTGTTTTACAAATAATATAATATATTAGTAAATTATAAACGTTAATAGTATATTTTTTTATTTAACGTATTAAACAATTAATATAAAAAAAAAAAAAAAAAAAAAAGAAAGGCTTTTAAAGTAAAAAAATACTTATAAAAAAAATGTGCGCTAAAATCGCTTAAAAAACTTGTACTAACTTTTATTACTTTACTTTAAATAGTAATACTTTTGTTAAACTTTTTTTTAATAAATTAAAACTTAAAAATAATTTTTATTAAATTAAAAAAACTAAAATAGAAAATTGCAAAATAATTCACTTTTATACTTAAAAATAAAGCATATTTAAAAGAAAATATACATAAAATAAACAGTTAATTACTATTAGTTTAATCGAATATAAAAGTTTTACTTTTTATATAAAAAACTTTTTTTAAAAAAACTACTAGTATTTTATAAAAATATAACTAATAAAATTCTTATTAAATACGGAAAAATGCTGTAAAATAATACAAACATTGTTTTATTATTAATATAGTTATAATTAGTGCATTGTTTTTTGTAAAAGCCGTACGAAAAAAAAAAGCCAAATAAAGGCTTATTTTACTAATATAAACGAAATTGTTAAAACTTTAATGTTTTGTTTAACTGTAACGCTTTGTTTTATAATACGTATTTACGTACTATACTATTATGTAATTTAGTGGGCTTAGCGTGCAATAAGAGAAAACTTTATTACACGACACAAAATTTAACTTTTTTTCTTTTTCTTTTAATATAAATAAATATTTATATAATATATATTTATTTTAATACTATTTTTGTATTAAATATATAGTATTAAATTATTATATATTGTTTTACTAATATTAATTAGTATTTATAATAGTAAATATAAATTAGTAAAGTTAAAAAATAAATTAGTTTTTAAAATAAGTAAAACTTTTATATTAATTTTTAATTATTATTATATAATTATAGTAACTTTTTTAATTAGTAAAAAACTTTTGTAAAATAAAAAAAAAGAAAATTAAATTTTATTAGTATAATTATAGTAACTTTTTTAATTAGTAAAAAGCTTTTATATAAAAAAAAACTAATAGTAAATAACTTTATTACTAATTAAATTATTTATTATATATTAATTATATTAAAATATATATATTAAATAAAATATAATTAATTATAATTATTATATTATAAAACTAAATAATAATTATTATATAATAATTATAGCTAATAAGATTTTTTATAAGTTAATAAGCTTAAAAACTAGCTAGTTATAATAGCTATTATATAAAAAAATTAATAAAAAAACCGGTTTATTTTTAAAATATAATTTAAAAATATATTAATAATATAATATATAATAATAAAATAACTAACTTTAAAAGTATAATAAAAAAATAATAAAATATATACTTTATATATTATATTACGAAATACTTTTATATAAAATATATATTTAAATAATAAATAAATGTATATATAAATAATTTTAGTAATTAAAAATATAAAAACTTTTATAAAATAAATTATATAATATATTAAGTTTTATTAAATATATTAGCAAAAAATAGTATTTAACTTAAAAAGCTTAAAAATTATTTAGTAAAGCTAATATAAATTATATAAAATAGCTATATTTTTTAAAAAATAAAGTAAAAAAAATTAACTAATTATATAATTAATTAATTAACTTTAGTTTTATTTATACTTAATTAATAGTTATATATAATAATTAAATAAATATTATAGTTTATATAGTAATTTTAACTTTTAAATATATAACTAATTATTAAATAATATATATTAATTAAATATATATAAGAAAATAATATATAAAACAGTTATAAACTAAATTATTAACTTATAATTAAATACTTTATTTTTTATAACTTTTAAAAACTTATATAATAAATATTTATTTTTTATATAATATTTAATTTAATAAAAATTAACTTTTATATTAATATTTTTTTAATATATAATATATAAAATAAGATTATTATATTAAAAAAATATATAGTTTTTTAAAAAATATAAAAAAAAAAGCAAAACTATTGTAAAAAGCTATATAATTTACTGTACAATAAAGTAAAACTATTTATTAATATTTATTAAAAGTTAAAAATTATAAAAAACTAATATTATATAATATTCTTATTTATTTTTTAAAGTTATATAAAAAACTACTTTATTTATAATATTAAATTAAATTATATATAATAAGAAATTTATTATATAATAAATATATATTTTAATACTAATATAAACTATAGTTATTATTAAGTAAATTAAACTATAATTACTTTTATACAAATAAAAAAAAAGAATTTAAAACTAGTATTATATAAAGTATTTAATTTAATAATTAATAAACTATTAAAAGTATAATATACTTTTAATTTAAATTACTAAAAAAAAGTTTAACTAAGTATAATAATAGTATATATATATTATAAAATACTAAAACTAATAATAGTTTTAATTATTTAAAAACTTATATATAAAGGATTTTTTATAAATTTTTATATATACTTTTATATAATAATAAATAGTATAATATTTTACTTAGTTTAACAAAAAAAAAACATATATTTTATTAATTAAAAGTACATTTAAAGGTATTATATACTTAATTAAGTAAAAAATAATATAAAGAATTTAAATATAAAGTATTTTAATTAATAAAACTAATAAAATAATGTTTTTTTATTTTTTTATATAAATAAAAAGTATTTTATTTACTATAAAAAAGAATATTAGTTAATAAAATATATATTAAAAAAAAAAGCTTATATAAAAAACTAGTACTTTATTTTATATAAAATTTACTTTAATAAAATACTTTTATTTAAAGAATTTTTAATATATTTAATAAAATATAAAAAATATTTAAAGTTAAATAAAAGAAAAAACTTTAATTATAAGTATAAAAAA
>MU281607.1:0-10516 GCA_022385595.1 Xylaria palmicola
ATAAAAAAATAATAAGCTTTTAATTTAATAATTAAATTATATAAAAATAATATAATTATAATATTTAATAAACTTTTTAAAAAATTAAATATAATTAAAATTAATAATTTACTTATATAAAAAGTATTTAAAATACTTAAATATAATTTAAAACTATATATAAATATTTAGATTTTTAAATTATATTTTATATAAAAAATTAAAAAGAAAAATATTTAATTATATAAGAAATTAAAATTTATAATTTAAAAATATAATAATATTTAAAAAAATATAATTTTAACTTAATTACTAATAATTTTATAAATAAACTAATAGTTATTATTAGTTTTAAAACTAACTTTTATATAAAATTATAATATATTAAATAAAATAAAAAATATTATATAAGTTTATATTTATTTAAAAAATAATTTTATATAAATTATTTATATATAATTACTTAAAAAGCTAAAAGTAAAATACTTTAAAAGTATATTATTATAAATTATATAACTATTATATAAGTTAATAAAATTAAAACTTTATTAGTTTAAAACTTATTATTAGTATTACTAAAAGTAATTAAATATAAATATTTTTATATATAACTTTTATTTACTTATTATTAAAAACCCTTTATATAACTTTAAAATTATAAACTTATAAATAAATAATATTTTTAATTTTATAATTATTAGTTTTTTAATTAAAAAAAAAAAACTATAGTAAATAAAGTTTTATATAAAACTAAAATAAACTTTATTATATAATAATTTAATTAAATTTAATAATATATATATAATTATATATAAAAATAAAATTATTATTATTTAAAAAAAATAAGCTAAATAATTTACTAAAATTAACCTTTATATAAAAAATATTATATAATAATATATTTTTTAATATATATAAAATATATATATTAATAATATATATTAATTAAAAATAATATATAATTTTTTTATAATTATATAAGTAATTAATTTAATTTTATATAATATAAAAATTTTAAATAAAAAAATTAAATAGTAAATAAAAAATAAAAAATATAGCTTTTTATTTATTTTATTAGATTTTTTTTATATAAAACTATTTATTTTTATAAATAAATTATTTATAAATAATATAAATTTAATATTTTAATTAAAATTCCTTATTATATTAGTAATTAAGTTTTATATAAAAAGAAACTTAGAAATTCTAAATTTTAAAATTATTAAAAATATAATATATTAAAACTTAAATAAATATAAATATATTATATAAAGTATTTTAATAAATAAATTATATAATATAATTAATAAATTTAATAATATTATTATTTTTTATATAATACTTTAAAAAATTATAATATTACTTTTTTTATTACTAATTTTTATAATAATATATATAAACTTAAAATTATTATATAATTATTTAATTAAATTAAAAATAATATAAAAAAAGTAATTAATAATTAATATTATATTACTTTATAAGTTAAATAAAAAAAAGATTTTAAAAATATAATAAATTAATAATAAAAATTATTTAATAAATATATTTTAAATATTATATTAAAAATACTAGTTTTAATTAACAAATTTACTATATAAATTAAAACATTTATTAAATAATAAAAACATTATTATATAAAAGTAACTTTATTAGTAAATAAAGTTTTATTATTTTTTTTAAATTTATTATATAAAATTTCTTTAAATATTATATAAAAAATAATAAAAAATAATAAAAAAAAAAATTTTAATTTATATTTTAAAAAGTATAAAAACTATTATATTTAAAGCTTATATTTTAAAAAGCATATTAGAATTACTATATTTAAAAGCTTAATATATAAAACTTTTTTTTTTTTTTACTTTTTATTACTTTTTATATTTAATTACGAATAAAGTAATAAGCGCTATATAAATATTAAATATACGTAATGTAAATACCGCTTTAAAAACTAGGGATTTTTTAATATACTTTAAAAAGCGCACCGTTATAATAAATATAGCTATTTTATAGGCCGTTTTAGTAAAAATAATTAAATAATTAACCGTAGCTTTAAATTAAAATAATTTAAAAGTAGTTTTTTCGGCGAATAAGCTTAGCTTAAATATTAGTAAAATTATTAGTAATTAAAACCCAAAAAAAAATATTATATAAAAAAGTAATAATAATAATTCCTTTTTTTTTTTAATATACTAAATTAAATTAGTTATTATATAAAAACAAAAGAAAATAAAAAAATATATATATTTATATAGAAAAACTATATAAAAGCTTAATAAGTTAAACGTATAGTAAAAAGGCGATAAACCTTTATATAGTTATTATTATTTATTTTAATAAACATTTTAAACTAAAAAATGCTTTTAAAAAGCGGAAATACAAAACGCGGGTATATAAAAGTATTAAAAAAAGAAAAAAAAAATATAGCGGCAGTAATAAAAGCAATATTATTATTATTATTATTATTATTACTGCTATAATTACTATTGCTATTGTTATTACTACTATTATTAGCGGCGGCGGTAAAATCTTTTGTAATACAAAAAAAAAAAAGGAAAAAAAAAACGAATTACGTATTATAAAAAAAGAAAGTATAATTATATATAATAAATATAGTACGTACCTTCTTTTTTTTTTAAGTATTATAAATGTAATATATACTTTTTCTTTTTTATATACTATAAATATAAAAGTAATATAAACTCTTTTTATTACTTAATAATTAGTATTTTAAAGCTATTAAATATAATATAAATAATAATATAATAAGTAAGCTATTATATATATTATATTTAGTAGTTTTAAAGTATTACTTATTATATAATTTTTTTTTAATTAAGCTTATATAAAGTTATTTATTTAAATTTATATAAGGTTATTTTTTTAATAGTTTATTTTTTAAATAAGTATTATATAAAAAAGTATTATAATTAAAAAGAAAAGAAAGCTAGTATTAGTATATTAATATTAATTGTATATAATATGCAATACTTTTTTATATTACTGTTTAGTTAAGCTTAAAGCTTAGTTAAATAAGTAGTATTTAATAATAAAATTCCTTTTTTAAAAAGAGAATTTTTATATATAAAGGTTTTACTTTTGTACTTAAAAATAAAAAGATAAACAAATAGTAATACTAATAGTATTTTTATTTTAACGTTGCATTTAGCGTTAAATATACGGACTTGCTTTATATATTGCCGAACTAACAATATAGTTTATATTATATAAAATGTTGGTTTAATAATATATAAAGCAAGTTTGTATATTTAACGTTTAATACGGCGTTAAAATAAATATATTATTAGTATTACTATTTATTTATTTTTTATTTTTAAGTACAAAAATAAAACTTTTGTACGTAAAATTCTTTTTTTAAAAAAGGAATTTTATTAGCAAATACCGCTTATTTAACTAAGCTTTAAGCTTAATTAAACAATAATACGAAAAAGTATTGTACATTATATATAATTAATATTAATATACTAATATTAGTTTTTTTGTATAATATTTGTTTAAAAAATAAACTATAAAAAAAAATAACTTTATATAAATTTAAATAAGTAACTTTACGTAAATTTAATTTAAAAAAAAACAAACTATATTTAGTTTATTTAAAGTTTTATATTAAAAATAGCTTTAATATAATTTAAAAAAAGTTTGTTTTACTTTTTTATATATAATTTGTATATAAAAGAAAAAAATACGTATTATATTTGTAATACGTTAAAAAAAAAAAGTATATACTATATTTATAATATTTTAAAAAAAAAAAAAAAAAAGTATATATTATATTTATTATATGTAACTATGTTTTTTTTTATTATACGTGATTTGCTTTCTTTTTTCTTCTTTTTTTTCTTTTTTTTTTTGTATTACAAAAGATTTTGCCACCGTTATTAGCAATAATAGTAATAATAATTGTAATAATAATAATAATAATAATAATATTGCTTTTATTACTACTATTATATTTTCTTTTTCTTTTTTTTTTAGTGTTTTTATACGTTTACGTTTTATACTTTTGTTTTTTAAAAGTGTTTTTTAGTTTAAAAAGTTTATTAAAATAAATAATAATAATTATACAAAAGTTTACGGCTTTTTTATTGTATATTTAGTTTATTAAGCTTTTATATAGTTTTTTTATATAATAGTTAATTTAATTTAATATATTAATAAAAAAAAGGATTATTATTATTACTTTTTTATATAATATTTTTTTTTAGGTTTTAATTACTAATAATTTTATTAATATTTAAACTAAATTTATTTATTAAAAAAACTACTTTTAAATTATTTTAATTTAAAATTATAATTATTTAATTAATTATTTTTATTAAAATAGCTTATATAACAATTATATATTTTATAATAGTTTGTTTTTTAAAGTATATTACTAAGTTTTTAGTTTTTAAAATAGTATTTATATTACGTATATTTAACGTTTTTATAACGTTTATTATTTAGTTTATAAAAAAAAAAAGGAAAAAAAAAAAAGGAAAAATATTATATATTAAGCTTTTAAATATAATTTTTTTAATATGCTTTTTGAAATATAAAAAAAAGAATTTTTTTATTGTTTTTTAATTATTTTTTATATAATATTTAAAAAAAATTTATATAATAATATTTAATTATTTAATAAATATTTTAATTTGTATAATAAATTAGTTTATTAAAACTAATATTTTTAATATAATATATAAAGTATATTTAATAAATATATTTATTAAATTATTTTTATTATTAATTTATTATATTTTTATAATTTTTTTTTTAGCTTTTTTTTCTTTTTAAATAAGTATTTTATTTTAAAAAAGTAATATTAAAACGTTATATAATATTAGTTTGTTTTTTTAGTTTATTATATAATTAATTTTAATTTTAATTTATTTTTTATATAGCATTTTTATAGTTTTACTAATAGCTTTTATATATTATATAATATAATAAAATAAAAATAAATTTTAATTAATTTATAAATACATTTTAAAAATAAAAAAAGGTTATATAAAGCTATTTAAACTTATTATATTATTTAATACTTTAATAGCTATTTAAAAAATTGTTTTATTATTTATATATTAATTAAGTTTTTTATATAAAATATTATATATATATTTTAATAATTTATAAGCTTTTTAATTTTATTTATTATTTAATATACTTTAATAAGTATTTTTTTATATAATATACTTATTATTTTTATATAATTATAAAAATTTTAAATATAAAATTAGTTTTTAATATATATTAATTTAATATTTATATAATGTTTTTTAAATATTATATAAAAATATTTATTTAAAAAATATAATAACTTAAAATTATATTATTATATTAATTATATAAAAAACTTACTATTTATTTATTTATATAATATTTATTATTACTTTATAATTAAAGTTATAATTATTTTTAATTATAAACTTAAATTTACTTTATATTCCGTATAATTAAATATTTATTACAGTTTTTTTATTTAAAAATATTTAAATTATTTATATAGTTTTTAAAGTTTTATTTTTATAAAATAAATAACTATTTTATATAATACTATATTAAAAAATAAATAACGTATTATATTGGCAAACCGCGCACACGGGCGAACTGCGCACTTTTTTATATTTTTATATATATATTTTTAAAAACTTATTATAAAAAGTAAAAAAAATAAAAAAAAATAAGCAGTTTTTAAAATTTATTATTTAATTATAAACTAAATTTAATTTAAATCCTTTTGATTTTTTTACTACTTTATTTTAATATATATTTTATAATTTAAAAAGAATACTAATAATACGTTAAATTTAACTTTTATTAAATATTAAGTTTATTAAATAAAATTATAATAAAATTTAAAAAAATAAAATATATAAAAAATAAAATTATATATTAAATAAAACTTATTTTATATTTTTTTATTTTTTTTTTATTTTTTTAGTAAAATTTTAAAATATTTATTATATAATATATAAAACTTGTTTTAAATAAAATATAAATTAACTTAAAAAAATTAGTAATAAAATTAAAAAAATAAAGTAAATATAAAAAAATATAGAAAATTAAATAAAAGTAGGTTTATATTTTTATGTTTTTTTTAGATTTTTTTATATAAGTTATAATATATTTTTTATTTTATTTTTAATTTTAATATTATAATTTATATAAAAAATTTAAAAAAAAATAGAAAAAATATAAACTTATTTTTATTTAACTTTATATATTTTTTTAAACTTACTTTATTTATTTTATTTTATTTTTTATTTTTTTAAGTTAGTTTATATTTTATTTAAAATAAGTTTAATGTATTATATAATATATATTTTAAAATTTTACTAAAATATTAAAAAAAATAAAAAAAAATATAAAACAACTTATATTTAATATATAATTTTAATATTTATAGATTTTATTTTTTTAAACTTTATTATAATTTTATTTTCTAAGTTTAATATTTAATAAAAATTAAATTTAATATATTATTAGTATATTTTTTAAATTATAAAATATATATTAAAATAAAAATATAAAAAATTTAAAAAAAATTTAAATTAAATTTATTTTATAATTAAATAATAAATTTTAAAAACTGCTTATTTTTTTAATTTTTTTTGTTTTTTATAATAAGTTTTTAAATATATATATATATAAATATAAAAAAGTGCGCCGTTCGTTTATATACGCAGTTCGCTTATATAATAAGTATTATATTTTTGTTTTATTATATAATTATATTTTAAATATTATTAAAATAAGCTTTTATTTAATTAGCGTTTTTTAATAAAAATAAAAATAATATTAATATATTTAAAATATAATAAATTATTATATTAAAATCATATTATATTAATTAATTTATAAGTATTATTATTTTTAAAATTAATTTTTATATAAAAGTATAGCTTTATATATACTTTTAATTAAGCTTTACTAATTATTAAAAAGTTTAATATACTTATATTTTATAGTTTTTTTTAATATTTTATATAATAATAATTATAAAATAAAAATTAATTAAATAACTTTATAATTATATAATTTTATATATTTTCTTTTATTATATAATATATAAATACATTATTTATTAAACATTAAATAGTTGTTTTTTTATACTTATAATTAAAATAGGTTTTTTTTTAAAAATTTACAGTATTTTTTATATTTTATTAAATATATTAAAAATTTAGTAAATAAAAAAGTTTATTTAAAATAAGTTTTATACAAAGTAAAATACTACTTTTTTATATAAGCCTTTTTTTTAAAAAATATATTTAATTAACTAATATTTTTTTTATAATATATAAAGCATTTTTTATTTATATAAAAGCTTAAAAAAGTAGTACTTTATTAGTTTTATTATTTAAATTGCTTTTTATTAATATTTTTTAAAAAAAACCTTTATATTATAATTTATATAATTTTTTTATTTATATTATTAATTAGTATATTAAGTATTTTTTACTTATTATATAAAGGATTTTTTTTAATTATTAGTTATAATTTAAAAGTATTTAAATAAAGTTTATATAATTGTTTATATATTATACAACGCTACGTACAACAAAGTAATAAATATAATAGATTTTTGTTTAATTATACTATATTAAAAAAAGGGGGAAAAACTAGTTGTACAACGAAAAAGCGGGCAGTACTTTTTTTAAGCCTTTTTATATAAAAATAAAAAACCTAATTCGTATTAAATTCGGAAATATATTATTTTTTACAAATTACGTTGTAACTAATATAGTAATACTGTTTTAATACTAAAAAAAATCTTTTTTAGTTGCAATTTAGCTTATTTTTAAGTTATATAATAATAAATATATAAAATATGCTTTATACGCGTAGTATTTAGCTATAAAACCAAAACTTATACTTTTTAACTTAAAAAACCTACTTTATACAGTATATAATCCGTATAAAAAACAAAAAGTATTACAACTTTTTTTTATAAAAAAAAGCCTTTATTAAAGCTTTTTTGTACAAAAAAAAAATAAGTACTTTTTTTTTAAAAAGAAAAAAAAAGGAAAAGCTTTTTTATATATATAAAAACCTTTATTAAAATACTTTTATATAAAAAAAAAGTTAAATATATAATATATATTATATAATTTACGTATAATAAATAAAACTAATTAGTATTACTTAGTTTAATATATAATAATAATAGTTAAATACTGTTTAATTATTCGTATAATAAGTAATAAAAAGTATTATTTAATTAAATATATAATAATAGTTATTAAAAAAAGTATTATTAGTTTTATATATATAATAATTATTAGTTAACAAAATAACTTATTATTTTTTTTTAATTTTACAAAAGCTTTTTATTAATTAAAAAAATTACTACAATTACGTAAAAAAAAGTAATTTTCTTGTTGTTTATTATATAATTAGTTTTTAAGTACAATTATATAATAGTTTTAAAAGTTTAATATAAAAATCCCGTTATATTTAAAATTAACCCGTTATTATTTATAGCTAATTTATATTTTAATAACGTTTCGCTAATTTATATATACTATTTAAACACTAATTAGTATTTAAATAAAGTTTATATAGCTGTTCGTATATTATACAACATTATATACAACAAAATAAGAAATATAATGAATTTTTGTTTAACTATACTACATTAAAAAAAGGGGGGGAAACTAGTCGTACAACGAAAAAGCGGAAAGCATTTTTTTTAAGCCCTTTTATGCAAAAGTAAGAGATTTAATTCGTATTAAATCCGAAAACATATTATTTCGTACGAATTGCGTTACAACTAATATAATAATAAACTTAAAAATACTTTAATACCTTTATATAACTATTATATTTAATTAAATTTTGTTTTAATAATTTATATTAAATATATATTATATTTTTGTTAGTTTATTAATTATTAGTTTTAATACTTTATATAAAACTTTATTATAATTTTCTTTTTATATATATATAAATATAATTATTATTTAATTTATTTAATAATAATTATAATTTATATTTATATTAAAATATATATTTATTATATAATTAATTTATTTTTATATATAATTAGAATTAATATTATAAATAAAGTAGTTTTTTATATAACTTTTAAAAATAATTAAAAATATTATAATATACTAAGTTTTTATAATTTTAAGTTTTGAATATATATTAATAAATAGTTTTACTTTATTATATAATAAGTTATAAAGTTTTTTAAAATAGTTTTGCTTTTTTTTTTAAGTTTTTTAAAAAACTATATATTTATTTAAAAGTATAACTTTATTATATATTTTATATATTAATATTTATTAAATTAAATATAATATATAAAATAAATAATTATTATATAAGTTTTAAAAAATTATAAAAAATAAAATATTTTATAATTAATTAAAAATTTAGTTTATAATTTAGTTATATTAAAAGTTTTTATATAATTAGTTATTATTTATATTTTATTATAAATTATTATTTAATTATAAATAAAATATTTTATATATAAAAATAAAGTACTTTTTATATAATTAAATTTGTTAGTGGGCTGTGTACAACGTTGTACGGGGATAAAACACATAAAAATAAGGTGAAATAAATAACTTTTGTTTATCGATTTATTTACTTTTTAAGTACGAAGGTGGAACCTTCGCACGTAGAATTCTCCTTTTAAAAAGGGAATTTTGCCGGCAAGTACCGCCTGTATAGCCAAACCTACGGCTTAGCTAAGCAGTAGTACGAAGGGGTATTGTACATCGTATACAACTAACACTAATATATTAACAAAATTAAATATTATATATATTAATAAGTTATATACAACGTTATATAAAAATAAAATATATAAAAACAAAGTAAAATAAATAACTTTTATTTATTAATTTATTTACTTTTTAAATATAAAAATAAAACTTTTATATATAAAATTCTTTTTTTAAAAAAACAATTTTACTAGTAAATACAGCTTTTATAACGAAGTTTACAGTTTAATTAAACAATAATATAAAAAAATATTATATATTATATATAATGTATTATATAAGCTTATTTTATATATAAGCTTATTTTGTATTTTTTTGTATTTTTATATATATATACGTAATAACTTTATAATAATATAAAAAATTAATTAAAGTTGTTTTAAATTACTTTTATTAAATATTTTTTTATAATTATTATAAATATATATATTATATTTAAGTTTGTTATACTTATTATAACAGTTTTAATATTTAATTACTTTTATTATTTAATTACTTTTTATATATATTTTAATAATTATTTAAGCTTTAATTATATTTATAGTTTTTAAATTATATATATTATTTATAATAAGTACTTTTTTATATTATAATTATTTTTTTTTATATAATAATATTAATTTAATAATTTATTTACTTTTTAAAATATTATATTTTTACTTTTTAATAATACTAATTTATATATAATTATTATTATACTTTTATTAATTTATTTAATTATTTTTAAAATAACTTATAAAAAGTTATTTTAATATTATATAATTTTATTTATAATAAATTTTATTTATTTTTAA
>MU281608.1:0-10487 GCA_022385595.1 Xylaria palmicola
AGCCTTTTATTTAAAGTATAATTTTAAATACGTATGTATTTTCAAAAAGTGGCGAGGTAATAATAATGGCGAGGTGATGGTAAACCACGTTATATTTAAATGTACTAATAATATAACAGTTTTATTATAAGTTATTTATATTATTAAAATTACTATATTATAATTTTTATTTATTAATATTAATTATATTTTTATATATTATAGTTTTTAAAAAAGTTTATTTAATATAAAATTAAAAGTTTATTTTTTAGTTAAACTATTTATTATTAATAAAATTATATATATTTAAATATATTAATAATATAACATTTTTATTATAAATTATATATATTATTAAATTTGCTATATTATAATGTTTATTTATTAATATTAAATATGTTTTTTTATATTATAGTTTTTAAAAAAGTTTATTTAATATAAAATTAAAAGTTTATTTTTTATATATAATTGTTAAACTAAAAATTTACTTTTTAGTTAAATTATTTATTATTATTAATAAAACTATATATATTTAAATATATTAATAATATAATAGTTTTATTATAAATTATATATATTATTAAATTTGCTGCATTATAATGTTTATTTACTAACGTTAAGCGTATTTTTTTATATTGCGGTTTTTAAAGAAGTTTATTTAACGTAAAACTGGAAATTTACTTTTTGTAAAACGGGGTATAAACCCCATTTTAATTCGTGTTAAGCTTAAAAAACTAGAAGTTTATTGTAATTCAATAAGTAATAATGCTTAAGAACTTTTGTTAATTTAAACACTATTTAAGTTAAAATAAACCTTTTTTGCTTTGTTTAACTCGGCTTGGCACCGGTTATATAACTTACACTTTATTGTATTATAATTTACATTTAAAACCCCGTTTATCGCTTTGCTTAGTACTACTTACCGGCAGCTTGTTGTTTTTACAAACTGCTTTATTTACTAAGTATTTGCGTGTATAATATCGCTAGTAGTTTTATTTAGCTAAAGCGGCTAGTTATTCTATATAATAACTAATATTATTTGCTTTTTTTTTTACCGTTTATTACAACTCGTTTATTATATAAAGTTTATTAATTTATATAATATATTTGTATATAATACGGTTATAATGTTGTTAATATTAACTTTAATGTTAAGCTTAGTAATAGTAGTAATTTAATAGTTTTTGCTTGTTTTGTTTACTTATAATTTTAATTACGTTGTTTGTTCCGCTTTTAACATGCTATTATAATAAAATCCGTAGTTTAACATGCTTATTAATAATTTGCATGCTTTTTTTAAATAGTAATACATTACTTTTTTTTGTTCGGCTTTTATTATAGCTTTGAATTATATAACTAGTAATATTATATTATTTTTTATAGCGTTTTTATTTAGTTTAACGATTTAAACGGCATAATATATGTTTTTTTTTATAATGCTTATTTGCATTATAGCTGTATTTTTTACTATTATTACTTTTTAGAATTACTTTTTTAATTCGATTAATAATATTGCTATAAGCAGTATTACTAAGTAGTTAAACCGGTAAAGCTTAAAAAGCCTAGCTAAGTTTTTTTAATATAAAGTATTTATAATAATTATGTAACACTTATTAATAAAAATATATTATAATACTTTATAACTATATAGTTTGTTTATATAACTTAAAAACTTAGTAATACAAACGTTTTTTGTATTAATTAATATAAGCTAAGCTTTTTATACAATTTTATTTTTTTTGTTTTAATAAGCAAAACGTTAAATAAAGCAGTTAATATTAAAGTTTTACGTGTATATAATTAAATTAGTTATAAACGTAATAAATAATATTATTACGATAGTTATATTATTAATACTAATTTATATTAGCAAAAAAAACAATATGCTTTTTTTATTTTTAATTAATAATATGTAAATAAGTACTTATTTTATTGTTAATACTAATATACGTATTATATTATTTTATTATTTTAGCAACTTTTATGTTGTTGTTAGGTTTAAAAGCGTGTAAAACACTTTATTAACGTTTATTTCAATATTTAAGTCGTTTAACCCTATTATAAGGTTAATTAGCCCGGCTTTTAACTTTTTTTTAAATTTACGGCTTTTATTAACTCGAATAACAAGCTTTTTTCCTTTAGCCGAACTTTTAAACTGCTGTTTATAAATATACTTAGTTATAATAATATTAATACTTTTAAAATCTAGTTTAATTTTAATAAATTTACTTTTATTGCTTTATTTAATTAATAAAAACGTATATTATAATTTATTAATATGTTAATATAAAGAAATAAACTTTAATTATAGTTGTTTTAAGTAGCTTACATTAATTATATAATATTGTTGTGCAATTACTATGTTATATATTGTTTATAAGTTTTAAATGTAGTTTTTGCCGGCCTTTTTGTAATTTTCTTTGGTTAACAAGTTATATATACTATTATTTGAGTTTAAATTGCTTTTGTTTTAGCTTATACTTATTTTAACTTGTTTAATAATAAAGTTTTATATTTTATAATTTAATTTAACTATTATATATTAATAATTATTTATAATTAAAAATATATTAATATATTAAACTAAAAATAATTTAAATACTTTATTAAATTAAAAAGTTTTTTAATAGCTTTTATACTTATTTTTCTATAGTTATTTTTTATTTATAAAGGTAATAAAAAAGAATACGAACTTATATACTTTAAAACAAAAAAATAGCTTAAATAAAAATACTTATATAATATATACTATTATTATAGCTTTTAATTATAGTAATAAAAACTGTATTACTTTTTATTTAATATTTCGAATTACTTTAAGTATATTGTAATTTATTATTAATATTATTGCTTTATTATATATAAACATATTATGTATTAGTTATTATACGTTGTAGTACTATATAATTATTAGCTTTGAACTTCGGCTAAACTAATTGTTTTAAATGTACGTATTAGCTAAAAGTTACTTTTAAAACGCTTTAAACTACTTAGTATATATTTTAATTATAGTTTAATATTACTAGTTTATATATATATTAAATAGCTTTTTATTTTGTTATATTAATGTTACTAACTTGTAAAATTTAAGTTTAAACTAGCTATTATTATTATTTATACTAAATAAATAATTTAAGCTTTTAAATAAAATGCTGTTTATAATACATTATATATTAATACTTTTTATTATTATAAGCTATTAATTAAAAAATAACTTAATAAACAGTATTTTGGTTTTGTTTATATTAATATAAATAGCTATACAAAAGTTTATTAGTTTGATTTACTAATTTATATAATATAACGACTATTGGTTTTCCGTTTATTATACGTATTTTATACTTTTTTTTATTTTTTAAAACTTTTTATTATATATTATTTATTAAATAATAGTACTTATAACCGTATATAACTTATTAATAAGCTATTTATAAAAAAACTTAATAAAATATATTAGTATATTCGGTATTATTTTGTTTAAAGTTTTTAGTTTATTTTTAAATATATATTTAAATATAAATAGTTATTTATATTAAAATAAACTAATTAACTAACTTATATAGTTTTATAATTATTATTATTTACTTTATTACTTATTAATATTTAATATAACTATAAAATATAATAGTAAATTAATATATATATTAAATATAACTTTTTAATATAATAATATAATATAAAATTTAAAAATAGCTATATTTAAGTTATATTATATAACTTTTTT
This sequence comes from Xylaria palmicola, assembly GCA_022385595.1. Lineage (NCBI taxonomy): Eukaryota > Fungi > Ascomycota > Sordariomycetes > Xylariales > Xylariaceae > Xylaria > Xylaria palmicola. Next base: position 3,704 of record MU281608.1, read on the forward strand.
ATTTTTGTTTATTATAATTATTTTGTTTTTTATAGCTGCTTTACTTTTTATAATTATATTTAATATATATTATATAATATAACAAAGCTTTATATTAATATTTTAAAGTAACTTTTATTACTTATTAGTAAAATAAGCATTATATTACTTTTAAATGCTTTTTTAACTTAATTAAAAAATATATATATAGTAATAAAAATAGTAAATTTAGTAATTCTCGTATTATATTATAAAGTTTTTTTTAATATTAAATAAATGTATTGTAAATTTGTTTAAAATAATAATTATAAGTTAATAAAACGTTTTATACAATATAATATAAATGTATTTTTAATAACATTTTATTTATTATTAAAATAATATTATAAATTGTTATAAAGTATATTGCTTTTAAAATATATTTTAATTTATAACTTTTTAATATATATTATTAAATAATAAAAATATAGTAATATTATATAATAATTATAAGTTTTTATTAATAAAATGTTTTATTTAATTAAATTTTTAAATTTATATTAACTTATAATTTAAGCTTTTTAAACTTTTTATAATATAACGTACTATACGGGTCAGCTGTATATACGGGTTAGCTGCGCATTAACTTAGATTTTTGTACGCACTTTTATTTTTTTTATATTTTTTAATAACTAAATATATTTAACTTATATAAAGAAAATAATATATAGTTTGTATTACAAGCTTTATAGTAAAACTAAAAACTTTTTGTTCAAAGCGCTGTAAAAATGTACAATATTCCTAAATTTACCCTTTATATGCAATGCTATAAAATTGCATTACAAAGTGTAATACGCTTATTTTTATACTAATTAACAAAATATAAAGAGAAATTAATTATATAATACATTTTTAACTTAAATATATAAGTATTTTTATTAAAGTTGGTTAATATTAAAAATATAACTAATTTACTATTATATATATATAATACATCTTTAGTTAGTATTAATTAAGCTTTAACTGTCGTATAATAATAATTTAATATTTATATATGCTTTAATTATTAAATTAATTACTAGAAAGTTTTATATAAAAATTTTAATATATATTAAATATAGTTTACCTTTGTATAAAATATAATTATTACCTATAGTATTTTAAAAGAAAATATTTATAATTTTAATAAAATAGGCTTTATAATAAGCAAAATATTATTTAAAATAATTATTACGTTATTTAACTAACGTAAAAAACTAAAATTTATATAATAAAGTAATTAGAAATAATTAATAGTTATTTAAACTGTTTTTTTGTACAAATATATAATACTACTATATATTATTTTAGTAAAGCTTACTTATTTATTGTTTTAGTATTTTAATACTAACTTATTATATAAATAAAAAATTACTACTATAATTAATAGCTAAACTATAAATAAAAAAGGTTTAAATTAAATAAAACATTTTAATTAATATATAATTTATTATATAAAAGGTATTTATTACTTTTTAATTTTAAATAGTTATAAAAGCTATTATTTAGTTAATTTTAAAACTTATATTAAAAATTATAAAATTATTATACTTTATATACTTATATATTTATTATATAAGCTTTAGCTTTTTAATATTAGTTGTTTTAGCTTTTTAAAACGGGTATATAGTAAAGTAATTAATAAACTTATATAATTAAGTATTATATATATTAATAAAGTTAGTTTTTTTAATATATTTTACTAAATGTTTAAAGCTTTAATAATTAAAAGTAATATTTAAAAAGGGTTTAAAAGTGCTAGTTTTATTCCGTATAACTTAAAATATATTATTTTTTAGTTTGTAATAAAAAAACTTATTAAAATACTATTAGGATTGTTTTATAAGCTTTATATAAAACTTAGTAATTAGGAGTTAAAAACCTTATATAATAAAAAAAACGCTAAATAATAAGCTTAGTTTATTAAAAATAAAGTTATATAGTATTAAAATAGCTTTTTAATAATTATTTTAAGTATAATTAATTTAATTACAAAAAAAATAAGTATATTAAAGCATTAAATTGTATTACTATAAACTAAAATAGCTAAGCTTTATAAAGTAAATTATAAACTAAACTAATATTGCTATACGAAAAATAAACGTTTATAAGTTAGAGAATTACTTATTATACAAAAGGGTTAAAATTAGAAAGTTAAAAAAGCTGTTAAAAAATAGATAATTAAAGAAGTATAAGTAAGTAATTGTTGTATAAAAAGTAGTACTGTATAAAAAAAATGCTATAAAATTTATAGTAAACCTGGATATAATACGTATATATATTAAAACAAAGTAGAAATATTTAATAAAAGTAAATTCAAATAATACGAATTAATTTTTTATATTATAGTTAAGTTATTTTGATTTTATGTATAAAAGTCCAAAAAAGTGCGTAGTTAACTTGTATGCGCAGCTAACCCGTGTAGTACGTTAATACTATTATATAATTTATATAAAAAGCTTATTTTTATATAAAAATAATAAATTATTTTAAACTACTTTATTTAAATAGTTTAAATTATTATTTTAGTTATTATTACTATTATTTAACTTATTAAACTTAATATTAAATAAAATGCTATTATTATTAATAACTTTTTTTTTAGCTTGTTTTCCTTTTTTTACTAAGTTAGTTTAGCTGCTTTTTTTAACTTTAAATTAACGGTTATTAACTTAAATTAAAAAAAAACACTAGTAATAAACTTTAGTTTATTATAATATATTAATACAATTGTAATATTTAATTAATATATTAATACAACTACTTTTAATTTACGAGTTTATTTATAAATAAATATTATAATAATGTTTTTTAATTTTTTTATTAAACCGGCAAACGTAATTATATACTTAGTAAATAAACTTGTTTTTAATTAAAAGTTATAAGTAAAAAATAGTAACTTATATAAAATCCTGCTAAACTAGCTTTTTAAGCTTAGTTTAGCTATATAAAATAAAAAGTTTTTATATTTTTATAATAATATTTATTTTTTTTTATATAAGCTTTAATATATATTTTAGTAATTTAAAATAACTATTTACTTTATTTATTAAATAAACAAAATAGTATTTTTAATAAAAAAATAATTAAAATAATATATAATAATAAAATAAATATATAATAAATAAATTTATTATATATAGTAAAATAATTAATATTAAAAATAAATAGTAATAAATAGTTTAGTATATATAATAAAGTAAAAAAAAAAAAAAAAAAAAAAAATTATTATAAAATCTTTTTTTTATATTGTATACTTTTTTATATTATAAAGTAGTTATTTATATTAAGTATATTGCTTTAATTAAATTAATAAGTTATATATATAAATTTAAATTTAAAATTAATAATAATTAAAAAAATAAAAATAATTAAATAGTATATAAAAAAGCTAGTTTATTAATATATAATATATAAACTAAATAATTAATTAAGTAATAAACTAATTAATTATAAATTAAAAATTAATTATATTATATATTATTTTATTTAAATAAGTTATATAATTAAAATACGAATTTAATAATAATATATTTTATATAACGGTTTATAATAATAAAAAACTATAAGTTTTATTTTAATTAGTTAAATTAAACTATAATATAAAATATAATAAGTTTAAACTATAATATTAAATATAAATTAATTTGCTAATATATATACTTAGTAAAAAAAAGCTAATATTATAAAATTTTTATAATAGTTTTATTTTTTTATTATTTTTAATAAATAAAATACTATAATAATTTAATAATTTAATTATTATTTAAATATATAATTAATAAATAATTAGAATTAATTAACTTTAATAACTTAATTTAATAAAAAAAATAATATATTTTTTAAAAAAAAAACTTTTATAATAAGTAAAAAGTATATAAAATTTATAAAAATAGCTGTAATAATAACTTTAAAAACAAAGTTAAAAATAACTTTAAAAGTAATTTTAAAAGTAATTTTAAAAGCAACTTTAAAATTAATTATAAAACTAATTATAAAACTAATTATAAAACCAATTATAAAACTAATATATAAAACTAATTATAAACTTAATTATAATAAAATTAAAAAAACTAAAATAATATTACTTATATATAATTATATTAATTTAAAAACTAATAAAATAATTAATAATTATTATAATATAAATTATAATAAAAAAAAGCTAAAAAAAACTAAGTAAAATTTATTTAATAAAAAGTAATAAAGTGTAAAAAAATAAATGTAATATAAAAAAAAGCTAAAAAAAAAATAAAGTAGTAAATATTATAATAATATAAAGCTTTAGTTTTAATTAGTATAAAAAGCATTATTTATAAAACTATATTTTTTTTTTTAATTGCCGATATTTTTAAAGCTTTTTTTTAAAGTTTTAGTTTTATAATACGTATTAATATTATAAACTAGCTTTTTTTACTAACTTAAAACTTTATATTTATATATAAAGTAAAGCTATATAAGTTAAATTATATATATATATATATAACTTTTTTTATTTTATTAAAAGTAATAATTAATTAGTTAATAATATAATAATAATAGTAAAACTAAGTATAACTTTATAAATATATATATATATTATATTAATAATATATATTATTTTTTTTTTTTTTAATTATTAAATTAAGTTTTTTTTTAAAAAATAAACTAAAAGTTTATTATAATTTAATTATTTTTTAAACTAATTTATTTACTTTTATAAATTAAAAGTTTATTATAGTTTCGTTATTTTTTATAGTTTTATTAACTAGTATTTTACTTTTTTTTTATAATTTATTAATAAACGTAATAAAACAACAAATAACAATATGTACGTTTAATTAACGTAATGCACAACAAAAAAAAAGCATTACTTAAATTACCTCGTTACGTTTTTTATTTACTAAAGTTAAACGGGCTTTTTTTATGTATTATTTTTAAAAAACTTTATACGTAAAAAAAACCGGCGGTTTACCCCTCGGGACCCGTAATATAAACTGCGGGTAAGCGCGTGCTACTTTTAAAAAACCGGCGGTTTATTGCGGTTCTATAAAAAATAATACTTAGTACAAAAAATACTTTAAATTAAAAGAAAAAAAAACCACTTTAATTATAAATATAAAAAAACAACTATTTAATTTTTAATAAATAATGTATTTATATATTATATAATAAAAGAAAATATTTGAAATTATATAATAATAAAGCCGTTAAATTAATTTTTACTTTATAATTGTTATTATACGAAATATTAAAAAAACTATAAAATATAAACGTATTAAACTTTTTAATAATTAGTAAAGTTTAGTTAAAAGCGTATATAAAGCTATACTTTTATATAAAAATTAATTAGATTTTAAATATAATAAAAATTAACTTTAAAAATAATAATATATATAAATTAATTAGTATAATATAACTTATAAATAGCTTTAATATAATAATTTACTATATTTTAAATACATTAATGCTATTTTTATTTTTATTAAAAAATACAAATTATATAAAAGTATATTTTAATAATATTTAAAATATAATTATATAAAAAAATAAAAGTATAATATTAATTATACGTAAATAAAAATACTTATTTTTTAATTTAATATTATATAAAATAGTTAATTACTTTATAAAAATAAAGCTATATAAGTTATATAAGTAATTTAAATACTTTTATACAAAAAAACTTTAATAAATACTTAGTTATACGGAATATAAAGCAAATTTAGTAATTTTAAAAAAAATCCAAAAGTTTTACTATTATTACTAATTATATAACAAAATACTAAACAAATTCAAGTTTATAATTAAAAACAATTATAACTTTAATTATAAAATAATAATAAATATTATATAAATAAATAAACATTAAGTTTTACATATAATTAATATAATAATATTATTTTAAATTACAATATTTTTTAAATTAATATTTTTATGTAATATTTACAAAGTATTATATAAATATTAAATTAATATATATTAAAAACCTTTAAATTACTTTATATATAACTTAAAAACTAACTTTTTATTAAAAAATTTTTAAAACTATATAAAAATAATAAGTATATTATATAAAAAAATGCTTATTAAAACATATTAAATAATAAGCAAAATTAAAAAAATATATAAATTATTAAAATATATATATAATATTTTATATATAAAATTTAATTAATATATATATAATAAAACAATTTTTTAAATAATTATTAAAGCGTTAAATAATATAGTAAGCTTAAATAACCTTATATTAACTTTTTTAATATTTAAAATATATTTTTAAATTAATTAAAATTTACTTTTATTTTTAAATATTATATAATATATAAAAGTTATTAATAAAACTATAAAAATACTATATAAAAAATAAATTAAAGTTAAAATTAACTGTATAATAAACTAAAAAAACGAATTATTATTGTATAATATTTTAGTATTACTTTTTTAAAACGAAATACTTATTTAAAAAAAAAAAAAAAGTTAAAAAAAACTATATAAAATTTAAGCAATTAAAAAATAAAACATAATTATTAATTTAATTAATAAATAAATTAAATTCCAGTATATATAAGTTAAGCTTTATTATTATATAATAAAAATATTAATTAAAAAATAAAATTTAAAAGAAATACAGTTTATTTAACTAATTATTACATTAAAAAAACGCAAGTAATTATATAAAAAACTATAAACTAAAGTAATTTACACACAATAATTTAATTAACTTTTTTATATAATAAAAAAATAATAAGCTTTTAATTTAATAATTAAACTATATAAAAATAATATAATTATAATATTTAAT
>MU281609.1:0-10443 GCA_022385595.1 Xylaria palmicola
TAAATATTAATTATAATTAAAAATAAACTTTATTTTTTATTATTATTTTTTTAATTAAACTTAGTTATATTATAATATTATAATTATTATTAATATTACTTATTTTATTATACTTTTATTTTGTTTTTTTTAAAGCTTTTTATAGTTTTATATATAATATTTTTTTTTATTACAATTATAATACTTAATTTTTTTAAAGTCCTGCTTTTTTATTACTTTAATTTTTATAAGTTTTAAATATGTTTTTAATATTATAAATAATTAGCTTTACTTTTTTTTCTTATTTATTATATTCTTTTTTTTTTTTTAAATTAAATTTTTATTAGTTTTTTTTTAATATTTTTAATATTTTTTATATTAATATATATTAATTTGTATAACTTTTATTATATACTTTAAAAATTCTTTAAATTAAAACTTTATTAAAATTTTATTTTTTATTATTATTTTTAATTTTTAATAAAATAATATAATTTTAGTTTTATTATTTATATTTAGTTATACTATAATATATTAAAAGTTTATTATATATATTAATATAATTCCTTTTTATTAAAGCTTTAATAATTTTTATTAAGCTTATTGTTTTTTTTTTAAATTTAAAAATAGTATTTTTAATAACTTTTTAAAAAAGTTATATAATATAAATATTTTTATTATTTCTTTAAATTACTAATCTTTTAATTTAAACGTTATTTAAAATAAATGTAATTTAAATTATATTAATGCTTTTTTTTATAATAGTAAAACTATATATATAATATATTGATTATTACTTTTAAATATATTATTATAAAATGTTTAATATATTTTAACTTAAAAAAAAAAGCTTTAAAGTTGTTTTAAAGTCCTATTAAACCTTATTAATTTACTAATTTTTAAATTTCTTTTATTTAATATTACTTTTAACAATTTACTTTATAGCTTATTTAATTTTTTTTTTAATTACTAGTTTTTTTTTTTTTACTTTTTATACTTTATATTAGTATTTTATATATTTTAAATATATTACTTTTTTATATTAACTATTTTTTATTATAAATAATTAATTATATTAATTAATTAGTTATACTATTACTTTATAATTTTAAAGTTATTATTATTAATATTTATATATAAATTTTAAATATTAGAAAATATTATTATTTTTAAATTCTATAAATATATAAACTTAAATAATAATTATTAAATTTAATTTATTAAAATATAAAAACTTTATTATAAAATATATTAAGTATTATATAATAAATTCCGTATTATAAGTATTATTTAATTAAAAATAAGTTTATTAATAAAAGCTACGTGTTATAAAACTAAATATAAGTTATTAAATTATAAATAACTTATTAATTTAATTTTAAAAACTAAGTAAATATTTAAATTAATAAGTAAAATAGTAAATATTTAAATATAAAAACTTATTTTTTATTATATAGTTATTTTTTCTTTTATTATTATAATTATAATTATTTAATTACTTTTAATTTACTTTAGTAATTACGTTTACTTTAATTATTTTAATTACTTTTAATAATTTTTAGTAATTACGTTTATTTGCTTACTTTAATTACTTTTAGTGATTTACTTTTGCTTAGTAATTCTGTTACGTAATTTTAGCTTTTTAATAATTTCGGTTTATTTTTAAAATGTTTTTTTTTTTTACTAGTTATATATTTTAAATACGTAATATAGCTGTACTATTAATTCGCAACAATTGTATAACTTTTTTAAAAAGTTATTAAAAATACTACTTTTAAATTTAAAAAAGAAATAATAAGCTTAATAAAAATTATTAAATTTTTAATAAAAAGAAATTATATTAATATATATAATAAACTTTTAATATATTATAATATAATTAAATATAAATAATAAAGCTAAAATTATATTATTTTATTAAGGATTAAAAGTAATAATAAAAAATAAAATTTTAATAAAACTTTAATTTAAAAAATTCCTAAAATATATAGCAGAAAGTATACGAATTAATATATATTAATACGAAAAACAATAAAAACATTAAAAAAAAACTAACGAAAATTCAAATTAAAAAAAAAAAAAGAATATAACAAACAAAAAAAAAAAGCAAAATTAATTATTTATAGTATTAAAAATATATTTAAGACTTATAAAAATTAAAGCAATAAAAAAATAAAACTTTAAGAAAATCAAGTATTATAATTGTAATAAAAAAGGATATTATGTATAAAACTGCAAAAAGCTTTAAAAAAAACAAAACAAAAGTACAATAAAACAAACAACATTAATAACAATCGTAATATTACAATATAACTAAGTTTAATTAAAAGAACAACAATAAAAAATAAAGTTTAACGTATTACACGGGCGAACCGCGCACACGGGCGAGCCGCGCACTCCACTTTACATCTAATATCCACTTTTTTAAATATAAATAACTTTACTAACTTTTATTGTATTAAAGAAAACTAAATAGTTTTGAATTTCTAATGAAATTATAAATCCAAATATATTTTTATTAATTTTATAGCTATTTTCCTTTATAGTGTTTTTAGAAACCACGTTAAATTTTAACGTAAATTAGCGTGGTTTCCAAAAACACTATAAAGGAAAATAGCTATAAAATTAACAAAAATATATTTGGATTTATAATTTCATTAGAAATTCAAAACTATTTAGTTTTTTTTAATACGACAGAAATTAGTAAAGTTATTTATTTTTAAAAAAGTGGATATTAGGTGTAAAATAAAGTGCGCGGCTCGCTCGTATGCGCGGTTCGCCCGTGTGCTACGTTATTTTTAATTATAATTAATGTTTAATTTAAAATTAAATTTACTAAATTTATTTATATATAAATAAGTTACTAATAATTAAAAAAAAAGAATATTTATAAGTTATAATAAACAATATAATAGTATTTAATATATAAAAAAAATAAAAAAACAAAATATAAAAGTAAAAAAATAAAGTAATACTTTAAATATAAAAAGAATATAATAAATAATTAATAAGTTTTAATTTAAATATAATAATAAAAATACTAAAAAATTAGCTTAAAAAAAAAGAATATTTTAAATAGAATTTTAAATATACATATAATTAATATAATTACTAAATACATTAAAAATAAGTAAAAAACATAAAAAAAAAAGTTATTATAAAAAAATTATTAAGTTATTTTATATTAAATAAAGTTTAATAAAAAAAAAATAAAGTTAAAAATATATTTAAAAATATACTTTTTATAAAACTATATTTGAAAATTAAGTATTAAATTAACTTAGTATTAAATAATTATAAAGTAAATTTAATAATTAATATAAAAATAAATACTTTTAAAAATTAAATATAAAATGTAAAACTTATAATAAAAAGTTAAATATATAATAGTATATATATAATAAAAAAAAATATTTTAAAACTAAAATATAAAAAATATTAGAAAATCTTATAAGTTTTATACATTATATATTAATATATATAATATATAAATAAAAAAATTATAAATATATAATTTTTATAAAAAATAAATTAATAATTATTTATAAAGCTATATTAATAAAATAAAATAAGTTATTTAGTATTAGTTTTTTAAAATTAATATATAATTTTTAAATGAAATTTGAATTTTTTAATTAAATATATAAATAATGAAATTTTAAAAATATAATATTAAAATAACAAATATAAAATATATATTATATAAAAAATTCATTAATAAAATAAAATATTAATATAAAATTAATGCTTATAAAAAAAGTAATTAACGTTTTTAAAAAAAGAAACAATATATTAAATAAAAACTTTAATAAAAAAAAAACAATTTAATTAAAAAATAAGTAATAAATTAAATTTAATAAATTAAACATTAAAAATATAAAAATAAAACGTAAACTTTAATATAATTAAAAAATAATAAAAAATAATTATAATAAATTAATAATTAATTTAAAATATTATAAAGGTTTTAAGTTTTATAAAAATAAAAGTATTAGTATATATTAATATAAACTTATAATATTAAAATATAATATTAAAAATATTTATAAATATAAAAGTTTTAATAAGTTTTATTTTTTTAAAAGTTATTAATAAGTTAAATATATTAATAAATTTAAAAATAATACTTTATTTATTTTAAACCGTTAATAAAAGTCCGATTTTTTATAACTATAAAATTATTAGAAAAAAAACTACAAAACTTTTTTTTAATATTTTAAAATACAAAAAGAAACTTAAATTTAATATTATAAAAATATTAAATTATAATATAATTTTAAAAATTCTTTAATTATAACAAAGTAATTTTAAAATAAATTAGAAAATAAGTTAATTTTAATAAAATATATTAAAAAAAAGTAATAAAAACTATAAAACTTAGAAAAAATCTTAAAATATATTTATAAAAAAAACAAAAATAGTAATATATTTACTAATTCGTATATTAAAGCTAAAACTATTAATTAAAAACAAAATACTTTTAAAATACGTAAAATTTAGTAATTTATTTTAAAAAAAACATAATATTAAAACAAAATTACTAAAATATAGTAAATAAAACTATTAAATATTATTAATTAAAAAACAAAAATTATAATATTATTTATTATTATATATAAACTATAAATAATTATAAAAACTATATAAGTATTTTAATAAAAATTTAGTAAAAAAATATATATAATTTTTAATGTTTTTAATTAAATTACTAGTTTTATCAGTATTTAAAAAACTAAATAAAAATAGAAAAATTAAATAAAAATTAGTAATAAACTATTAAAATATAAACTTTAAAACAAAAAAGTTTATAAAACTTTTATTTTAAATTAATAATTTATAAAATTAATTATAAAAAGTAAAATAGTTTATAATATTAAATTTATTAAATATATATTATTAAATATAAATTACTTTAAATAATAAATAAAAAATAATATTCAAAATGTTATATAAATTATTTAAATATTTAATTATATTATTTAAACTTACTAATATATTAATAAGTTTTTAAATAAAAATTATTAATATATTAAAAGAATTTATTAATTAATTTATAGTAGTATATTTTAATAATATATTTATTTATTTAAAAATATTTAAAAAATATAAAAAATATATTTAAAAAGTATTTATAGTAATACGAAATGTGTTTAAATAAGCTTCGTACGAACAAAGTTATACACAGGTGCGCTAACCCGCCAAAAGTAGTAAACACAAATTTATTTAAATACTATATTACAATAAAAAAAGAAAGAAAAACAATCATATAATAAAAGAGCGGGAAACGCTTTTTTTAAGCTTTTTTCGTACAAAAGTAAAAAACCAACTTATACTAAACCGCTTTGTGCGAATTGCGTTGCAACTAATACAGTAATACTGTTTTAACACTAGGAAAAATCTTTTTTGGTTGCAACGTGGCTTGTTTTTTTGTTATACAATAGTAAATACAGAAATACGCGCTTTATATACGCAACCGTAAAATCAAATATAAAAAAACCTGCTTTATATAGCATATACCTTAATAGCCCTTTTTTTTGTACTAAAAAGTCTTTATTAAAGCTTTTTAATACGAAAAGAAAGGCTTTCTTTTCTTATTACACAAAAATAGCCTTCGTTAAAGTTTTTTTGTATAACAAGGAGTAATATCCTTTTACTCCCTTAAAAAAAAGAAAAAAAGTCCTTTTTTTGTACAAAAAAGCCTTTATTAAAAGCTTTGTATATAAAAAAACTAAAAAAAAGTAATGCTTTTTACTTTTTTGTTTAAAAAAAAAAAGTGGTTTTTTTTATATACAAAAAAGCCTTTATTAAAGGCTTTATATATAAAAAAACCAAAATATATATTTTAACTATTATATATTAAAGTATATATAAAAGGAAGCTAAGTATTGTTTAGCTAAATATATAATAATAGCTATTAAAAAAAGGTGTTTGTTTAATTATATATATAATAATAATTATTAAAAAAAAGTATTGTTTAGTAGTGTTATATAATAACGTTATTAAAAAAGGGATATTGTTTAGTTGTTTATATAATAAGTAATTAAGTATTGTTTAGCAATGTTATATAACGATATTATTAGTAAAAAAATGCTGTTTAACTGTTCGTATAGCAAGTAATTAAGTATTATTTAGTAATATTATACAATAATATTATTAATAATAAAATTACTTATTATTAGTTTTTTTTTGTATAAAAGCCTTTTGTTAGTTAAAAGAATTACTGTAATTATATTAATAAAATTTAATTTTTTTTCTTTTTATTTTATAAAAGCTTTTTATTAGTAAAAAAAGTTATTACAATTATATAATAATAATTAAAAATTAATATAAAAGTTTTACTTATTATAAAAACTAACTTGTTATTATTTATAGCTAATTTGTATTTAAATAGTTTTTATACGAAATATAAGCTATTTAAACACTAATTAGTATTTAAATAAGCTTCGTACGAACAAAGTTATACGCGGGTGCGTTAATTTGTTAAAAGTAGTAAACACAAATTTATTTAAATACTATGTTACAAAGAAAAAAGAAAAAAAAACAATCGTATAACAAAAAAGCGAGAAACGCTTTTTTTATACAAAATTACTCCGTGCGAATTGCGTTGCAACTAATATAGTAATACTGTTTTAACAAAATGCAAAATTACTAATATACTTAAAAAAAAGCGAATTTTATAAATAAAAAGTGGATTTTTTTGGATTTACAATTACTTTAAAAGAAATATAAATTTAAAATTTTAAAATCAAAGTAATAAAAAAGTAATTAGTTTTAAAAAACGTAAAAAACGTAAAAACGTTTATAAAATTTACAAACTATATTTAAAACTTTATAAAAAACTTTAAAAAATATGCAAGCTTACTTACAAACTTTATAAAAAAAGAATAAAGTTTTTAATAAACAAAAAAAAAATAAAAAGCTTTTTAAATAATAAAACTAATATTAAAGTTATTAAATTTAAATAAAAAATTCAAAGTTAAAGTTAATATATATAATAATATAATAAGTAATTAACTAAAACAACGAAATAAAAATAGAAAATTATATTTAATTATATTTTTTTTTAAAAATTTTTTAAAACTATAAATTAATTATTTACTACTAAATAAAAAGCTAATAGCAATTATTTACATATTTAAAAAATAAAAGCATTATTTATATAAATTAACAATATTAATAAAAATTTATTTAAATTATAAAAACTTTATAATATTTATAATTATAAAAGTATTAAATAAATAATAAATAAAATAAGCAGAATTCTTATTATAGTTTAACTTTAAAATTATTTATATTAAAAGTAAAAAAAACATTTAAACTAATATTTTAAGCAAAAAAAGCAATTATAAATAAGAAAAAGAAAAGAAAAGTTAAATATTTTTAAATAAAAATTACAACAAAAGTTTTACGCTTATTGTTAATATATTAACATTAGTTATATGTAACGTACAACACTTTTTCGTACTATTACTTAGTTAAATTTATAATTTAGCTAAACAAACGGTATTTAATAGCAGAATTCCCTTTTTAAAAAAAGAACTTTAAGTACGCACGTTTTTTTATTACATTTAAAAAACAAACAAATAGTAATACTAATAGTATTTTTATTTTAACGCCGCATTTAACGTTAAATATACGGACTTGCTTTGTATATTGCTAAATTAACATTTATTATATTTATAATTAATTATAATAAAATATATAATTAAATTAAAAGTATTACAATAAGTAAGTTTATTAAGAAAATAAAAAAAAACTATAGTTTTAAAAATTAAAACTATATAACGTACTACACGGGTCAGCTGCGCACACGGGTTAGCTGCGCACTTTTTTGGACTTTTGTACGCAGAATCAAAATAACTTAACTATAATATAAAAAATCAATTTGTACTATTCGAATTCGCTTTTGCTAGATATTTCTACTTTGTTTTAATATGTGTACGCATTATATCCGGGTTTACCGCAAATTCTATAGTATTTTTTTTATATAGTGCTACCCTTTGTACAACAATTACTTACTTGTACTTCTTTAATTATCTATTTTTTAATAGCTTTTTTAGCTTTCTAATTTTAACTTTTTTGTATAATAAGTAATTCTTTAACTTATAAATGTTTGTTTTTTGTACGGTAATATCGGCTTAGCTTATAGTTTACTTTGTAAAACTTAGTTACTTTAGTTTATAGTAGTGCAACTTAGTGTTTTAATATACTTGTTCTTTTTATAATTGAATTAATTGCATTTAAAATAGTTATTGAAAAGCTATTCTAATATTATATAACTTTATTTTTAATAAACTAGGCTTATTATTTAGCGTTTTTTTTGTTATACGGGGTTTTTGACTCCTAATTACTAAGTTTTATACAAAGCCTATAGGACGATCCTAGTGGTGTTTTAATAGGTTTTTTTGTTGTAAGCTAAGAAATAATATATTCTAGGTTATATAAAATAAGGCTGGCACTTTTAAACCCTTTTTAAATGTTGCTTTTAATTATTAAAGCTTTAAATACTTAGTAGAATATATTAAGAAAGCTAACCTTATTAACGTGTATAAGGTTTAATTATATAAGTTTATTAATTGCTTTACTGTATATTTGTTTTAAAAAGCTAAAATAACTAATATTAAAAAGCTAAAGCTTGTATAATAAATATACAGGTATATAAAGTGTAATAATCTTATGATTTTTAGTATAAGTTTTAAAATTAACCGAGTAATAGCTTTTATAACTATTTAAAATTAAAAGGCAGTAAATGCCTTTTGTACAACAAATTATATATTAATTAAAATGTTTTATTTAATTTAAACCTTTTTTGTTTATAGTCCAGCTATTAATTATAATAGTAATTCTTTATTTGTGCAGTAAGTTAGTATTAGAATACTAAAACAATAAATAAATAAGCTTTATTAAAATAATATATAGTAATATTGTATATTTATATAAAAAAATAGCTTAAATAACTATTAACTATTTTTAATTACCTTATTATATAGATTTTAGTTTTTTATATTAATTAAATAATGTAATAATTATTTTAAATAATATTTTGCTTATTATAAAGCTTATTTTATTAAAGTTATAAATATTTTCTTTTAAAATATTATAAGTAGTAATTATATTTTATATAAAGGTAAACTATATTTAATATATGTTAGGATTTTTATATAAAACTTTTTAGTAATTAATTTAATAATTAAAATGTGTATAAATATTAAGTTATTATTGTACAAAAGTTAAGGCCTAATTAATGTTAACTAGGGATGCGTTACGTACGTATAATAGTAAATTAGCTATATTTTTAATATTAACTAACTTTAGCGGAAATACTTGCGCATTTAAATCAAAGATGTATTATATAATTAATTCCTTTTTGTATTTTGTTAATTAGTATAAAAATAAGTGTGTTACACTTTGTAATACAATTTTATAACGTTGTATACAAAGGGTAAATTTAGCAATATTGTACATTTTTGCAGCGCTTTGAACGGAAAGTTTTTAGTTTTGCTGTAAAGCTTGTAATATAAGCTGTATGTTATTTTCTTTATACGAGTTAAACATATTTAATTGTTAAGAAATGTAAAAAAAATAAAAGTGCGTATAAAAATTTAAAGTAGTGTGCAGCTAACCCGTATGCGCAGCTAACCCGTGTAGTACGTTAAATAGTATTTTAATTTACAAAAGAAAATATTACGTAAAAAATATATAAAAACTTATTATTAAAATATTAAAAAGTATTTAAAATAACAAAACGTATTAAAAACGCAAAATACTACTAATTAAATATTAAAAAAATAACAAAAAAAGTTTTAAAGCTATATAATATATATAAAAAAGCAAAAATACTATAATATAAACTATAAAGTTATTACAATTAATTAAACTACAAAAATAAAATTAAAAAGTTATTATATTTAACTTTATAATTAAATTATTAAAGTTAATAAAACTAATAATAAAAGTAAAATATAATTCTATTTTTATAATTATAAAAAAATTTATAAAATATAAAAACTTTATATTATATAAAAAAGTAAATATATTAAAAAAACTTATATATATTATTATAAAATATATTTTTAATAATTATAAAATTTTAAAAAAAATTATAATAAATTAAAAAAGTATAATAGCTTTTAAGTTTTAGTAATTATTAATAAAAGTATTAAAAATACAATATAAAATATTTATTACTTATTATTTATAAATAAATAAATAAACTAAAAAATTAAATTAAATACTTAAATAATACTTTTAATATTATTTTAACAAATAATAAAATAATTAAATTAAGTTATTATTAATAATAAAATATACTTATAATAATTTAGTAAATAAATTTATAAAAATATTATTATTTAAAATAAATTATAGTTTTAATTTAAATAGTTTATAAATAAAAATTTATAAAATTACTATATTATATATAAATATTTAAATTAAAAAACTATTTAAATTATAAAAATAATT
>MU281610.1:0-10405 GCA_022385595.1 Xylaria palmicola
AATTATAATTTAATTTATTTAATAATAATTATAATTTATATTAATATTAAAATATATATTTATTATATAATAAATTTTTTATTATATATAATTTAGTTTAATATTATAAATAAAGTAGTTTTTTATACAACTTTAAAAAATAAATAAAAATATTATATAATATTAATTTTTTATAATTTTTAACTTTTAATAAGTATTAATAAATAGTTTTACTTTATTATATAATAAGTTATATAGTTTTTTAAAGTAGTTTTGCTTTTCTTTTTATGTTTTTTAAAAAACTATATATTTTTTTATTATAATAATCTTGTTTTATATATTATATATTAAAGGAATATTAATATAAAAGTTGATTTTTATTAAATTAAATATTATATAAAAAATAAATATTTGTTATACGGGTTTTTAAAAATTATAAAAAATAAAGTATTTAATTACAAGTTAATAATGTAGTTTATATTTATTTTATATATTAGTTTTTAATATATATTTAATTAGTATATATTATTTAATAATTAGTTATATATTTAAATATTAAAATTATTTTATAAATTATAATATTTATTTAATTGTTATATATAATTATTAACTAAATATAAGTAATATTAAAGTTAATTAGTTAATTATACAAGTAACTAATTTTTTTTGCTTTACTTTTTAAAAAATATAGCTATTTTATATAATTTATATTAACTTTATTAAATAATTTTTAAGCTTTTTTAATTAAATACTATTTTTTATTAGTATATTTAGTAAAACTTAGCGTATTATATAATTAATTATTTAAAAGTTTACGTTTTTTTATTTATTAAAATTGTTTTTATATATATTTACTTATTATTTAAATATATATATTATATAAAAGTATTTAATAATATAATATATAAAGTATATATTTTACTGCTTTTTTATTATATTATTTAAATTAATATTTTTATTATTATACAATATATAATTAATATAATTTTAAATAATATAAAAAAATAAGCTAGTATTTTTATTAATTTTTATATAAAAGCTATTATATTTAATTAGTTTTTAAGCTTATTAGTTTATAAAAAATTTTATTAATTAACGTAATACACGGGCAAACCGCGTATACGAGCAAGCCGCGCATTTTACTTTACTTTTAATATCTATTTTTTTAAATATAAATAACTTTACTAATTTTTATTATATTAAAAAAAACTTAATAGTTTTAATTTTTTCATAAAATAATAAATTTGTTGAAATAGTATTACTGTGTTAATTGCAACGCAATTTGCACGGAGCGATCTTGTATAAAAGAAACTTAAAAAAAGCGTTTCTCGCTTTTTTATTGTACAACTGTTTTTCCTTTTTTCTTTTTTGTAATATAGTATTTAAATAAATTTGTATTCATTACTTTTAACAAATTAACGCACTTGCGTACAAATTTTTGTACAAAGCTTATTTAAATATTAATTAGTATTTAAATAGCTTGTATTTTACATAAAAGTTATTTAAACGTAAATTAGTTATAAATAATAACAAGTTAGTTTTTATAGTAAATAAGACTTTTATATTACTTTTTATTAACTATTATATAAGTACGTTTAAAATTTAATTGTACAATAATTAAAAAGAAAATTAAATTTTATTAATATAATAAAGTTAATTACCGTATAACGAAAAACTAATAATAAGTAATTTTGTTATTAATAATATTGTTATACAACATTATTAAATAATATTTAATTACTTATTATACAAATAGCTAAACAACACTTTTTTAACAACGTTGTTGTATAATACTACTAAACAACCTTTTTTTTCCCAACAATATTGTTACGCAACACTATTAAATAACCTTTTTTAATAACTATTATTGTATAACATTACTAAATAATACTTAATTATTTGCTATACAAATAACTAAATAGCATTCTTTTTTTAATAACGTTATTATATAATATTGCTAAATAAACACCTTTTTTAACAACATTATTATATATTTAGTTAAACAATATTTAGCTTTCTTATTGTATATACTTTAATATATAATAGCTAATATATATATATTTTAGTTTTTTTTTAAGTAAAAAAGTAAAAAGTACTACTTTTTTTTAGTTTTTTTATATATAAAGCCTTTAATAAAAGCTTTTTTATATATAAAAAAAACTTCCTTTTTTTTTTTTTAATAAAGAAATAAAAGGATATTACTTTGTATTATATAAAAAAACTTTAATAAAAGCTATTTCTATATAATAAAAAAAGAAAGCCCTTTTATTTATATTAAAAAGCTTTAATAAAAACTTTTTAATATAAAAAAAAAGCTATTAAAATATATGTTATATAAAGCAAGTTGTTTTATATTTAATTTTAATACTATATATATAATATATATTTTTATATTTACTGTTGTACAATAAAAAAACAAGCTATATTGCAACTAAAAAAGATTTTTCTTAGTGTTAAAACAGTATTACTATGTTAGTTGCAATACAATTCGCACAAAGCAATCTTGTACGAAAAAAGCTTAAAAAAAGTGCTTCCCGCTTCTTTATTATATAACTGTTTTTCCTCCTTTCTTTTTTGTAGCATAGTATTTAAATAGATTTGTGTCCACCACTTTTGGCGGGTCAGCGCACCCGCGTACGAATCTTCGTACAAAGCCCATTTAAACAAAATCCAAATATATTTTTATTAATTTTATAGCTATTTTCCTTTATAGTATTTTTAGAAACCACATTAATTTACGTTAAAATTTAACGTGGTTTTTAAAAACATTATAAAGGAAAATAGCTATAAAATTAATAAAAATATATTTGGATTTATTATTTTATTAGAAATTCAAAACTATTAATTTTCTTTAATATAATAAAAATTAGTAAAGTTATTAATATTTAAAAAGTGGATATTAAATGTAAAATAAAGTGCGCGGCTCGCCCGTATGCGCGGTTCGCCCGTATACTACGTTATAATTATTATATAATAGTTATTATTTAGTTTTATAATATAATAGCTATAATTAGTTGTATTTTATTTAATATATATATTTTAATATAATTAATATATAATAAATAGTTTAATTAGCAGTAAAGTTGTTTATTATTAGTTTTTTGTTTCGCGGTAATTTAATTTTACTATACAAATAAAATTTAATTTTCTTTTTTTTTAAAATTTAATTAAATTTTAAGTATAATTGTGCAATAATAATTAAAAATTAATATAAAAGTTTTATTTACTATAAAAACTAACTTGTTTTTTAATTTTGTTAATTTGTGTTTACTATTACAAATATTAATTAATATTGGTTACGTAATATATAATAATTTAATATTATATATTTAATGTAAAAATAACGTTAAAATAAATATATATTGTAAAAATATTTATTTATATATAAAAAAAAAGGAAAAAAAGTAGAATTTTACATTATATAATAAAGTTTTACTAAGTAAAACTTTATTAACGTTATATAATAATAAATTTATTAAATTATATAATTTTACGTATTAAAATACGTAAAATACAAAAAAAAATTATAATTAAATAAAATATTAAAGTTTTAACAATATATTTAACACAAAAATAATATTAAAATAAAATAAATATTATATAATATTTATATTTGAACAAAGTTTCGTACGAAATTCGTACACAAATATAATAACCCGCTAAAAGTAGTGAATATAGTTTATTAAAATACTATGCTACCTAAAAAAAAAAAAGAAAAACAACCGTATAACAAAAAAACAAAAAGTGCTTTTTTTAAGCTTTTTTTATATAAAAGTAAAAAACTAATTCGTACTAAATCGCTTCGTACAAATTATATTATAACTAATATAATAATACTATTATAACATTAAAAAAAATCTTTTTTAGTTATAATTTAGCTTGTTTTCTTATTATATAACAGTAAATACATAAATACGTATTATATACGCGGTATTAAGCCGGAAAGTCAAATATATATATAAAAAAACCTACTTTATATAATATATACTTTAATAGCCCTTTTTTTTATATTAAAAAGTTTTTATTAAAGCTTTTTAATATAAAAAAAAAGGCTTTTTTTTTTATTACATATAAGTAATTTCCGTTAAAGTTTTTTTGTATAATAAAAAGTAATATTTTTTTACTTTTTTATAAAAAAAAAAAAGTCCTTTTTTTATATAAAAAAGCTTTTATTAAAAGCTTTATATATAGGAAAACTAGAAAAAAGTAGTACTTTTTACTTTTTTATTTTTAAAAAAAAAAGCAAATTTTTTTATATAAAAAAAAGCTTTTATTAAAAGCTTTATATAAAAGAAAACCAAAATATATATATATATAATAACTATTATATATTAAAGTATATATAAAAAATAACTTAGTATTATTTAATTAAGTATATAATAATAATTATTAGTAAAAAAGTACTATTTTACTTATTATATAATAAATAATTAATAATTTTTTAGTTATATATATAATAATAGTTATTAAAAAAGGTTATTTAGTTATATATATAATAATAGTTATTAAAAAAGTAATTATTATTTAATTATTTATAATATAGTTTACTATTACTTTGTTATTATTATTACCTCGTTATTTTTTGTTCAACTTTATTATTTTTTAATTTAATTACAATTATATAACATTAAAAAATCAATTAAACTTTATTACGCTATTTTTATTTAATAGTTTTTTTATTTATTAAATATATTTGTACGTTATATTTAAGCTTTTTATATTATTTATAATATTATATAATTGTTAATTTAGTTTTAAACAAACTTTTTTTATTAATTTTTTTTTTTTTTTTTATAATTGCTAAAAAATTTTTTAGTAATTAAAATTTAAGTATTTTTTATAACAAATATACCGCTTTTTTAAAGTTTTATATATTTAATTTACTAATATTTTATAAAAGCTTTATTTATATTTTAAAAAATATAAACTTTAGCTTATATAAAAGTTATTTTATAAATAATTACTTTTATACTTTTTATTAATTGTTTTATAATTTTAAATATTATAATTAAAAAGCTTTTTTAAGATTTAATAATGTGATTTTATATAAATTAAAACTATAAAATTGTTTTATTAGCTATATATAGTATTTAAAAAACTTAAAAGTTAATATTAATAAAAAAAAAACTAGTTAATATTAATATATAAAGCTTAATATTTAACTTTAATAAAATAGCGTTAATATTATATAATATTAAACTAGTATTATAAAAATTAGTTATAATATTTTTATATATTATAGTTATATTATATATAATAATAAAAATAATAAAAAACTTAAACTTTATAATATAATTAATATAAGCTTTAGTAAAAGGTTTAAATTACTTAATATATAAGCATTTTAAAATACTAAAATAACTAATATTAAAAAGCTAAATAATATATAAAAAGTATATAAATAAATAAAAAATAATAATATTTTTTTATTTATAATATAATTTAAAATTAGTTAATAAATAACTTTTATAACTATTAAATACAATTATATAATAAGTATTTTTTTATTATATAATAGTATATTTATTAAAATATTTAATTTAATTTATAATTATTTAATTATTTATTTAGTTATTATATAATATTTTAATAATATAAAATAATAAAAAGTTAGTTTTAATATATTAAAACTTAAAATAGTTTTTATTTTATATAATAAAAAATATTAATACTATAAATTTATTATTATTAATATATTTAATTACTATTATTTATTTTTAATTACTTATTTATATTTATTTGCTTTATTTATTATAATTTATATAAATAATAATTATATTTATATAAATAATACTTATTATAAAACTAGTTTTATTAAAGTTATAAAAGTTAGTATTTTTAATATTATATTTTATATATATATTTTATATTAAATTAAACTATTTTTTAAGAAGTTTAAAGTTTTTATATAAGATTTTTTAAAAATCGTACATATATAAACAATGTATTTTTAGCTTTAAACAACGTTATACGAAATAATATACTTAGTTTTTATTAACGTGTTTATTTATACGTATTATAAATAAAAGATTTGCTATATTTTTTAATTTATTAATTTTAAACAAAAATTTTTATAAATTTAAATTAAATATATATTTTATAATTGTTTTTTTTTTATTTAAAGTTAATTTATATTATATATTATATTATTTAATAAAAAAGGTTTTATTTGTAATTTTATTATATAAAGTTATATAAAGTATATTATAAAGCTTTATATTATATATAATCTTTATTTTTAATATTATATAAATAGCTTTAATAATAATAATTATATAATATTTAATTATATAATTAAATATTTTAAAAATAATAGTATATTTATAATTTAATTTAAAAGTTGTAAAGTAATACGAAAAGTAACAAAGTAATAATAATAACAAAGTAATAATAAACTACGTTATAATAAATAATTAAATATTGTTTTATAAAATATATAATAATAATTATTAAAAGTAATATAATTATGTATTATTAATCAAGCTTTTATATAAAAGTTAAATTAAAGTACAAAAAAAGTATTTAATTTTTTTTTTTATTAGTTTATTATTAAAAAAACCAAAATAAAATATAAAACATATAATTCGTATAATTAAATAAAAATTTCGTTTTTATTTTTACTAATTCGTATTATAATTGTATAAAAACTTATAATTCAAATATAATTATAAATACTAATTAGTATTTAAATAAAGTTTTGTACAAAATTCATATATAAATATAATAATTTATTAAAAATAATAAATATAGTTTATTAAAATACTATATTATTTAAAAAAAAAAAAAAAAAAATTGCATAATAAAAAAGTAAAAAGCGCTTTTTTTAAGCTTTTTTTATATAAAAGTAAAAAACTAATTTGTACTAAATTGTTTTGTACGAATTGCGTTGCAATTAATATAATAATACTTTTATAACAATTTATTTATATTAAAAAAAAAAAATTTATATTATATTATAAAGTTTTATTAAATAAAATTTAATTAATATTATATAATAACTAATTTATTTAATTATATAATTTAAATATATAAATATATAATATATAAAAAAAAGTTATAATTAATTAAAATATTAAAATTTTTATATTATTTTTTTTTAATTATAATTTTTAATTATATATTTTATAAAAAACTATTTAATTAATATAAAGAAAATATAAAAAAAAATATATATATAGTGTATAAAAGTAAAAATAAATTATATATAAAAAGTAAATATTGTATATTTAAAATAATAATAATATTAAAATAAAATACGTATTATATAATATTTATTTATATTAAAAAAAAAACAAAATAAAATTTTATATTATATAATAAAGCTTTATTAAATAAACTTTATTTAACTTTATATAATAATTAATTAACTTAATTATATAATTTATATATTTTAATATATAATATATAAAAAAAAGTTAATATTATTTACAAATTAATAATATATTTAAGTTAATAATACATTTTTTAACATTTTTACATTTTTTACATTTATTTATATATTTTTTAATAATTATAATATAATTTATAAATCTAATATTATTAGTTTATAATTAGTTATTTAAACTAAAAACTAAAACTTATATTTTTTTTTATAAGTTTTTTAAAGTTTATAATATTTTTATTAATACTTTTATTTAATATTTTAATAATATATAATTATAATATATTATAAACTAATAATATTAAAATTTTGTTAATTTAACAATATACAAAATAAATCCGTATATTTAATGTTAAATACAACGTTAAAATAAAAATATTATTAGTATTACTATTTGTTTATTTTTTAAATAAAAAAAAAAACTTATATATATAAAATTCCTTTTTTAAAAAAGGAATTTTATTATTAAATACAAATTATTTAACTAAATTATAAGTTTAACTAAACTATAATATAAAAAAGTATAATATATTATATATAACTAATTTTAATATATTAATATTAGTTTTTTTTTTTTAATTATAATATTTTTTTTATATATTATTTATTTATAAATTAAAATAAAAAAAAATATAACTTTACATTAGTTTAAATAAATAACTTTAAGTAAATTTAATTTAAAAAAAAGTTATTTAAAATATTATTTATAAAAAAATTTTTATTTAAAGTATATATAATAATTTATTTATTATACTATTATTTATACTTTAAAAAAAATTATTTTTATAATTAAAATTTTAAATATAAAAATAACTTATGTATTTTTTTATATATAAAGGTTTTATATATAATAAAAAAATACGTATTATATTTATTATATATTAAAAAAAAAATATATATATTATATATATAATATAAAAAAAAAAAGGTACGTATTATATTTATTATATATAACTACGGTTTTTTTTTTACTATATATAATTTGCTTTTTTTTTTTTTTTTTTTTTTTTCTTTTTTTATAATACAAAAAATCTTATTACCGCTATTATTAATAATAATAACAATAATAATAATAGTTATAATAATAATAATAATAATAATAACATTATTTTTATTATTATTACTATATTTTTTTTTTTTTTTTTTAATGTTTTTATATATTTATATTTTGTATTTTCGTTTTTAAAAAGTATTTTTTAATTTAAAAAGTTTATTAAACTAAATAACAATAATTATATAAAAGTTTATAACTTTTTTATTATATATTTAATTTATTAAGCTTTTATATAATTTTTTTATATAAATATAAATATTTTTTTATTCTTTTTTTTTTTATATAATAACTAATTTAATTTAATATATTAATAAAAAAAAAATTATTATTATTATACTTTTATAAAATATTTTTTTTTAAGTTTTAGTTTTTAATAATTTTATTAATATTTAAACTCAATTTATTTACTAAAAAAGCTATTTTTAAGTTATTTTAATTTAAAACTATAGTTATTTAGTTAATTATTTTTATTAAAACAGTTTACGTAATAGCTATACAGTTTATAACGGTTCGTTTTTTAAAATATATTGCCGGATTTTTAATTTTTAAAATAACATTTATACTACGTATATTTAACGCTTTTAGGGCGCTTATTACTTAATTTGTAATTTAAAAAAAAGGAAAAGTAAAAGTATTATATGTTAAGCTTTTAAACGTAGTTTGTTTTAAGCGCTTTTCGAAATATAAATAAAAATCTTTTTTTTTGCTGGTTTTTTTTTTTTTTTTTCGTATAATACTTAAAAAAATTTTATATAATAAACTTAAAAAAAATAAATTACAATAAAACTTTACTTATTTAATATAATAATAAAATTACTTTTATATAATAATATTTTATTATTTAATAAATATTTTAATTTATATTATAAATTAGTTTATTAAAACTAGTATTTTTAATATAATATTTAAAATATATTTTATAAATATATTTACTAAGTTATTTTTATTATTAATTTATTATACTTTTAAAATTTCTTTTTTTTTATATAACTTATAAATTAATATAATATTAATTATTAATAACTTTTTTTATATTATTTTTAATTTAACTAAATAATTATATAATAATTTCAAGTTTATATATATTATTATTAAAATTAATAATAAAAAAAGTAATATTATAATTTTTTAAAATATAATATAAAAAGTAATAATATTATTAAATTTATTAATTATATTATATAGTTTATTTATTAAAATACTTTATATAATTTATTTATATTTATTTAAATTTTAATATATTATATTTTTTGTAATAGCCTACTGCTCGAATCGAACCGGTAGCTTGTTCAAGTAGCCTGTGCGGCCATATAAGAAGTGGGGCTGATAGGGTGGCTGGTGCACCCACAGGTGTGGCCAGTGCGGCCTATAGCCGCAAGTAATACGACTACCCAAGAAAACTATAAGTAATACTAGCCTATTATTCTAATAAGCAAATAAAACCATTATAAGCGCAGTGAATACGAACGGTGAAAGGTATACAAAAAGCGTGCATTTGGCCGTTAAGCTAAACTTCCTTTCTTTTTCCTTTTTTTAACTAGTTTTTCTTTTTTAATATAAAAGTATAAAAGGTAATTAAACCCGTTACCGGTATTAAATTTATTACATTTTTAATAATTTTAAAGTTTAAATTTTCTAAATTTTTTTTTATATAAAACTTAATTACTAATATAATAAAAAATCCTAATTAAAATATTGAATTTATATTATTTATAAATAATTTATTTATAAAAATAAATATTTTAATATAAAAGAAATTTAGTAAAATAAATAAAAAACTATATTTTACGTTTTTTATTTACTATTTAATTTTTTTATTTAAAATATTTATATTATATAAAGTTAAATTAATTACTTATATAATTATAAATAAATTATATATTATTTTTAATTAATATATATTATTATATATTATTTTTTATATAAAAGTTAATTTTAATAAGTTATTTAATTTACTTTTTTTAAATAATAATAATTTTATTTTTATATAT
>MU281611.1:0-10389 GCA_022385595.1 Xylaria palmicola
ATAAAAACTATTATTTAATTAATTTTAAAATATATTATAAAAACTATAAAATTATTATATTTTATATACTAATATATTTATTATATTAATTATAGCTTTTAAATATTAGGTATTTTAGCTTATTAAAATAATTATATAATAAATAAATTAAATATTTAATATAGTTATATATTTTATATATTTTAAAAAAAGATTTTCTTATATTATTTTATAAAGTATATAACGTTTTTATAATAAAATTAAATATTTAAGTAGGATTTTAAAGTATAAAATTAGTATTATATAATTTAAAATATATAATTTTATAGCTTATTATTTAATTACTAATTAAAATATTATTTAAATTATTTAATAAACTATTAATACTTTAAAAGTTAAAAATATTATATAATTTAATTAAAATTTAAAAATAAATAAAATTTATTATAAATAAAATTATATAATATTAAAGTAACTTTTTATAAGCTATTTTAAAAGTAGTTAAATAAATTAATAAAAGTTTAATAATAGTTATATATAAGTTAATATTATTAAAAAGTAAAAATATAATATTTTAAAAAGTAAATAAATTATTAAATTAATATTATTATATAAAAAAAAATATATATATAAAATAAAAAGTTATTTACTATATAAAAAGTAAGTAATTTTAAAATAATAAAAGTAGTTTAAAGTTAAATAATTAATAAAATATATATAAGTAATTATTATATAAAATAAGTAATTATATATTAATAATATTATAAAATAAATAGTAAGTTTAAATATAATGCTTATATATATTAGAATAATATAGAAATATTTATTAAAAATAATTCTAAATAGTTTTAATTAATTTTTTTTATTATAGTTAAATTATTATATATAATTGTATAAAAGTACTAAAAACTTAATAAAATGCTTATATTAATAGAATGCTTATATAATACGTTATTATTATTTATAATACTATATATATAAGTATATTAAATTTAAGTTTATTTATTTATTTATTTTTAATTTTATTTATTATTTATAATAAGTATTTATACTTTATTACTTATATATATATATATTATTATACTTTTATATTTATATTTTACTAATTATTTATAGTTTTAATTAATTATATATATATTTTTAAGTTTTTTTATATATTATTTAATTTAATTAAAATTAATATATATAGTTTTTTAGTTTTTAACTAATTATTTATAAAATAATATATAATATAAATTACTATTGTTTTATTATTTTATATATTACTTATATTTACTATATTTAGTAAGTTTTTTTTATTTTTAATATACTTTATATAGTTTATTAATATATTTTTTAAAATAAATAAAAAAAAGCTTATTTTTAAATAAATTAATAAACTTTTGTTTTAATAGTATTTAACTTTTTATTACTTATAATATTTATTATTTTATATATTTAATAACTAAGTTTTATATTTTTACTTTTTTTATATTTATTAATTTTTTATTAAATAAAAAAAGCTTTAATATTATATATTAAAAAAAAAAAAAAAAAGAAAAAAAAAAAATAGTACTATAATTAAAAAATAATAAACAGCTAGTTTTACATAATATTTTTAATAAAAGTATATTAGTAAAACTAAGTTTATTACTTTTTTAATTTATATTAAATTATATATTTTTTTATATTATATATTTTATATTATAAATATATTACTTTTTTTACTTATTATTTATATATATTTTTATAGTTCAAATAAGTTTTTAATTATAAAAATTGTAGTTTTTATATTAATATACTTGTTTTTTACTATAAGTTATAAAGTTTTTTTTTTATTATACTTTTTAATTTAAAATATATATTTTATTAGTATTACTAGTATTTAGTTATATTAAATTATATTTAATATATATAATATATTTAATATTTAAAAAGCATTATTAAAAGCTACTTTTTAAATATTTATTAAAAAATTATTAATAAAAATAAGTAATACTAAATATATATTTTTAAATATATATATATAAATTTATAAGTTTATATAAATTAAGTTTATAAGTTATATTAATTATTATATATATATAGTTTTTTTATTTTTTATTAACTTATTTATACTTTTTTTAAAGTAATTATTATTAGTACTTTTAAATTTTATTTATATATATTATTTACTATATATTTAAAGGTTTTATTAATATATAAAAAAAAAAAATAATAATAATATTTTTAATATTTAAGTTTTAATTAAACTAATATAAAATTTAGCTTTTTAAAAAAATAATTTAATTTTAAGTATATATAGTTTTATAAATACTATATAGTATTAAAAAGTATTTTTATTTAATAATAATTTTTATATTTAAGTTTTTTTTTTATTTGTTTTAAGTTTAATATATATAATTAATACACTTATTATATTATATTATATATAAATATATTTACTAAATAAGTTATTATTTAGTAAATTTATTATTAATTAGTTAATTTTTAAGCTTTTTTATAATAAGTATAATATTTGTATTTTAAACTAATATATTATAAATTAAATATACTTTTAATTAAATTAAAAATATATTTTATTTTTAAATAAATAATATTTTAATAAACTTATTAATAATGATATTATTAATAAATATATATTTAATTATTAATAAGTTATTTTTAACTTTTTATTATAATTAATAATTATATATATTTACATATTATAATTTAATATAAAAAAATCTTATTTTATTTATAATAAATTTTATAATTTATTAATTATTATGTTAAATTTAAATATACTATATATATAATTTAATACTAAGTTTATTAATTAAATAATTAATATATATAGTTTTTTTAATAACTTATATAAAAGCTAATAATTTAATTTTAATAGTTAATATAATTATAATATTTTATTTATTAGTTTATTATTTTATAATTTCATTAAAAAGATTTATTATATATATTTAAAAGCTTTTTTAATTTATATTATTATTTATAAATAAAGTATTTATTAGTATATTAATATTAGTTATATATAATATACAATACTTTTTTGTATTATAGTTTAGTTTAATAAGCGGTATTTACTAATAGAATTCCTATTTTTAAAAAGGAAATTTTCATATACAAAGGTTTTACTTTTATATTTAAAAAAATAAAAGGAAATAAATAGTAATACTAATAATATTCTTATTTTAACGCTGTACTTAGCGTTAAATATATAAATTTACTTTGTATATTACTAAACTAATACTAATTAGTAAATTATAATATATATAATATAATTATAAATTAGTAAAAAATAAAAACGGCTTTATTTTTAATTTAAATTTAAATTCCTATATTAATCCTTTAAAGTTATTATATAATTATACTTGAAAACTAATTATATAATAATTAATAAAAAAATTACTTTTATTTTATATAATTATAATAACCTTTTTAATTAGTAAAAAGCTTTTATAAAACTTAAAAGAAATAATAAGTAACTTTATTACTAATTACTTTTTATTATATATATTATATTTAAGTACTTATTATTATATAAAACTTTTAACTAAGTTATTATATATAACTAAATAATATATTTTTGTTATAACTTTTTTATATATACATTTATTATATATAAGTTTATTATATATAATAGCTAATTAAAGTACTAATAATTTAGTAAAATTAAACATTAATTAAAAATAATATTTTATATATAAATATATTAGTAATAAAACTAGCTTTTTATTTAATATTATTTAATAATATATTAAACTAAATATATATAATAAAAAACCTTTTAATTTTAATAATATAATAATTAGTAAAATTAACTTATATTTTATATACTATATTAGTAAATATTAATATAATATGTATATATTAAAATAATTTTAAATAATATATTTAAAAAACTTTAAAAGTTAAAAAAATATTAACTTTTAAATAACTAATTATCTAATATACTAATAGCTTGTTATTATATTAGAAAAAAACAGTATATAAGTAATTATAAAAAAAAATTACCTTATATACTTAATATAAATTATAAAAAAAAACTATACTTTTAAGCAATTAAATATAATATAATTTACTTTTTATATAATAAACTAATTAACTTTAAACTTTTTTACTTTAAATATATAGCTATATATAATAACTAAACTAAACTTTTATATAATATTTAAGCAATTTAAAAAAATATATTTTACTTTTATATACTAAATATTTTATTTATAATTAAATAATAACTTATAATAAAATATAAATAATAACTAATTATATAAGGATTTTTAGTATAATTAAGTTATAAACCGAATTTTTAACTAATTATTAAATACTTAGTATTTTATAATTTTTTAAAATTTATATAATAACTATTTATTTTATATATTATATTTAATTTAATAAATATTAATATATATATTAATTTTTTATTAATATATAAAATATACAATAAGGTTATATTTTTAAATAAATATATAGTTTTTTTAAAAAACTTAGAAAAAAAAGTAAAACTATTTTAAAAAACTTTATAATTTATTATATAATAAAGTAAAATTATTTATTAATATATATTAAAAACTTAAAATTATAAAAAACTAGTATTATATATTATTTTAAATAATTTTTAAAAGTTATATAAAAATTTACTTTATTTATAATATTAGTTTTAATTATATATAAAAGTAAATTTATTATATAATAAATATATATTTTAATATAAATATAAACTATAATTATTATTAAATGAATTAAATAATAATTATATTTATATATATATATATAAAAAATTTTTAATAAATTTTTATATAAAGTATTAAAACTAATAATTAATAAATTAATAAAAGTATAATATATATTTAATATAAGTTATTAAAACAAAATATAATTAAATATAATAGTTATATAAGTATATTAAAGTATTTTTAAGTTTATTACTGTATTAATATTTTAAAAACTAATATATAAAAGTTTTTTTATAAACTTTTATATATACTTTTAAATTATAACTAATAACTAAAAAAAATTCTTTATATAATAAGTAAAAAATACTTGTTATACTAATTAATAATATATATAAAAGAATTATATAAACTATTATATAAAGTTTTTTTTAAAAAACATTAGTAAAAAATAATTTAAATAATAAAACTAATAAAATATTACTTTTTTAAACTTTTATATAAATAAAAAATGCTTTATATATTATAAAAAAAAATACTAAGTAACTAAATATATTTTAAAAAAAAAAAGTTATATAAAATTTACTTTAAATAAACTTTTTTATTTACTAAATTTTTAATATACTTAATAAAATATAAAAAATATTTTAAATTAAAAAAAAAAAAACTATTTTAAATATAAGTATAAAAAAATAACTATTTAATTTTTAATAAATAATATATTTATATATTATATAATAGAAAAAAAAATTAAAATTATATAATTATAAAGCTATTAAATTAATTTTTACTTTATAATTATTATTATATAAAATACTAAAAAACACTATAAAATATAAATGTATTAAACTTTTTAATAATTAGTAAAACTTAATTAAAAGTATATATAAAGTTATACTTTTATATAAAAATTAATTAAATATTAAATATAATTAAAATTAGTTTTAAAAATAATAATATTTTTAAATTAATTAATATAATATAACTTATAAATAGTTTTAATATAATAATTTATAATATTTTAAATATACTAATATTATTTTTATTTTTACTAAAAAATACTAATTAAATAAAAACCTATTTTAATAATACTTAAAATATAATTATATAATAAAACAAAAAAATAATACTTATTATATATAAATAAAAACATTTATTTTTTAATATAATATTATATAAAGTATTTATTTACTTTATATAAATAAAACTTTAAAAACTATATAAGTAATTTAAATACTTTTATATAAAAAAACTTTAATTAATACTTAGTTATACAAAATATAAAGTAAATTAAGTAATTTTAAAAGAAATTCAAAAGTTTTACTATTATTACTAATTATATAATAAAGTACAAAGTAAATTTAAGTTTATAATTAAAAATAATTATAATTTTAATTATAAAATAATAATAAATAAAATATAAATAAGCAAATATTAAGTTTTTTATATAATTAATATAATAATATTATTTTAAACTACACTATTTTTAAATTAATATTTTTATATAATATTTAAAAAGTATTATATAAATATTGGATTAATATATATTAAAAACCTTTAAATTACTTAATATATAATTTAAAAACTAATTTTATGTTTAAAAAATTCTATAATTATAAAAAATAATAAAAATAATATATAAAAAAATACTTATTAAAGTATATTAAATAATAAGTAAAATTACAAAAATATATAAACTATTTAAATATATATATAATATTTTATATATAAAACTTAATTAATATATAAATAATAAAATAATTTTTTAAATAGCTATTAAAGTATTAAATAATATAGTAAGTTTAAATAGCTTTATATTAACTTTATTTATTTTTAAATATTATATAATATATAAAAGCTATTAATAAAGCTATAAAAATACTATATAAAAAATAAACTAAAGTTAAAATTAATTATATAATAAATTAAAGAAATAAACTAATATTATATAATGTTTTAATATTACTTTTTTAAAATAAAATACTTATTTAAAAAAAAAAGAAAAGCTAAAAAAAACTATATAAAATTTAATTAATAAATTAATTAAATTTTAGTATATATAAGTTAAGTTTTATTATTATATAATAGAAATATTAGTTAAAAAATAGGATTTAAAGGAAATATAGCTTATTTAACTAATTATTATATAAAAAAAATATAAATAACTATATAAAAAACTATAAATTAAAGTAACTTATATATAATAATTTAATTAATTTTTTTATATAATAAAAAAATAATAAGCTTTTAATTTAATAATTAAACTATATAAAAATAATATAATTATAATATTTAATAAACTTTTTAAAAAATTAAATATAATAAAAATTAATAATTTATTTATATTGTTAAATTTACCACTGCGTTAAAAGATTTGGTTAACCGGTTGATTATTGAACATTTCTTTATATATGCTTATATTTAATACACCTTTTTAAGTAGTGCAACTTTTAGTTGTAGTACTTAGCTAAGCTACCTTTTTTTTAGGTTTTTAAAAATATTTTCCCGTGCTTTTTAGCATCCTAAAAAGGCGTAGTGTTTAAACTAATAGTTTTTAAATTAGTAGTATAAAATTTGTTGTATATTAAAGCGAATATATAAGCAGCTAATTACTTTAAATAAATAAAACTTTTAATTATTAAATTTACTATTATACTAAAAAATTTAGCTAACCGGTTGATTATTAAACATTTCGTTATATATACTTATATTTAACATATATAAAAAGTATTTAAAATACTTAAGTATAATTTAAAACTATATATAAATATATAGATTTTTAAATTATATTTTATATAAAAAATTAAAATAAAAAATACTTAATTATATAAGAAATTAAAACTTATAATTTAAAAGTATAATAATATTAAAAAAATATATAATTTTGATTTAATTACTAATAATTTAGTAAATAAATTAATAGTTATTATTAGTTTTAAAACTAATTTTAATATAAAACTATAATATATTAAACAAAATAAAAAATAATATATAAATATATATTTATTTAAAAAATAACTTTATATAAATAATTTATATATAATTACTTAAAAAACTAAAAGCTAAATACTTTAAAAGTATATTATTATAAATTATATAACTATTATATAAATTAGTAAAATTAGGATTTTATTAGTGTAAATTATATTATTAATATTATTAAAAGTAATTAAATATAAATATATTTGTTAGATTTTAATGTGGTGACGATTACTTTAAACGTTGTTGTATTAATGTTTGTCCCCCCCCCCCCGGTATTTCCGGTAAGGGATTTTCTACTTTTGTCGAGCGGTTCTTTTTGTACAGTAAAGCGCTATGCTGCATACTTGTATATATCTCCAGTTACGCTCTTTTAAGCTTGGTAGTAATGCTCGCTCGCTATTACAAATCCAATAATATTTATATATAATCTTTATTTATTAACAATTAAAAATCAATTATATAATTTTAAAATTATAAGTTTATAAATAAATAATATATTTAACTTTATAATTTTAAGTTTTTTAATTAAAAAAAAAAACTATAATAAATAAAGTTTTATATAAAATTAAAATAAACTTTATTATATAATAACTTAATTAAATTTAATAAGAATGTATAATATAAGTATTTTATTAATATAAGTATTTTATTAATATAAGTATTTTATTAGGTTTTTAGTACTTTTATACAATTATATATAATAATTTAACTATAATAAAAAAAATTAATTAAAACTATTTAAATTATTTTTAATAAATGTTATTATATTATTTTAATATATATAAGTATTATATTTAAACTTATTATATATTTTATAATATTATTAATATATAATTACTTATTTTATATAATAATTATTTATATATATTTTATTAGTTATTTAATTTTAAACTACTTTTATTAGTTTAAAATTACTTATTTTTTATATAATAAGTAACTTTTTATTTTATATATAGTTTTTTTTTATATAATAATATTAGTTTAATAGTTTATTTATTTTTTAAAGTATTATATTTTTATTTTTTAATAATATTAGCTTATATATAACTATTATTATACTTTTTTTAATTTATTTAATTACTTTTAAAATAACTTATAAAAAGTTACTTTAATATTATATAATTTTATTTATAATAAATTTTATTTATTTTTAAATTTTAATTAAATTATATAGTATTTTTAATTTTTAAAATACTAGTAGTTTATTAAATAATTTAAATAATATTTTAGTTAATAACTAAATAATAAGTTATAAAATTATATATTTTAAATTATATAATACTAATTTTATATTTTAAAATTCTATTTAAATATTTAATTTTATTATAAAAACGTTATATACTTTATAAAATAATATAAGAAAATCTTTTTTTAAAATATATAAAATATATAGTTATATTAAATATTTAATTTATTTATTATATAATTATTTTAATAAACTAAAATACTTAATATTTAAAAGTTATATTTAATATAATAAATATATTAATATATAAAGTATAATAATTTTAGAATTTTTATAATATATTTTAAAATTAATTTAATAATAGTTTTTATAGCTATTTAAAATTAATAAATAATAAATACCTTTTATATAACTTATTATATATTTATTAAAATATTAAAATTAATTAATATTATATTTATTTATTATTTAATTATTTTTTATTATTATAATTACTTAATTAATTAATAATTAAGTATTTTTATATTAAAATAATAAATAGTATTTATTTATTAAAATAATATATAATAATAAAGTATAATTATATAAATTAATATTTTAAATAACTATAATTTATTTATAATTACTTTATTAAATATTTTATAATTTATTATAATAGTTAAATAAAATAATAATTATTTTAAATAATATTTTATTTATAATAAACTTAATTTTATTAAAAATATAAATATTTATTTTTTAAATTTTATATTTATTAATTTTACTTTATATAAGTTTAAACTATTTATTATATATATTAAAATTTTTATAAAAAACTTATTAGTAATTAATTTAATAATTAAAATATATTTTTAATTATAATTATTGTTATATAAAATTTAAAGCTTAATTAATACTAATTAAAAATATATTTGTTAAATTTTCTTATAATAATAATTACTTTAAATATTATTATATTAATTTATATCCTTTTTAGTTTTTTTACTAAGAGATTTTCTACTTTTATTAAGCGGTTTTTTATATATAGTAAAGTACTATACTATATATTTATATATATTTTTAGTTATACTTTTTTAAGCTTTATAATAATATTTACTTATTATTATAAATTTAATATATTTTTTTAAAATAATTTTAAATTATAAAATTTATTTTATATAAAAAAAGTAATATAAACTTATTATAATTTTAAATTAAGTTTAAGTTTTTATAATAAAAAATAACTTTTATATATATATTAAGTTTTATATAAAATTAATAATTTTATATATAAAACTATTTATTAATTATTAAGCTTTTTTATTAATAATATTATATATATATTATATATTATATAAATTAATATAATTAATATTATATATATTTAAATACTTATATAATTAATATTATTAATATATTATTATTTATAATATTATATATATAAGTATATTAAATTTAAGTTTATTTACTTTTTTTTTTTTTTTTTTTAGCTTTATTTATTATTTATAATAAATACTTATACTTTATTACTTATATATATATATTTTATTATACTTTTATACTTATATTTTATTAATTACTTATAATTTTAATTAATTTTATATATATTTTTAA
>MU281612.1:0-10345 GCA_022385595.1 Xylaria palmicola
ATATATTTAATATAAATAATATTAAAATTTATAATTAAAAAAAATTAAATAAAATTAATATAAAATTAATATAATATATACTTTATATAAAATTAATAATAAGTAATTTAAATATTTTAAATAATATATTTAAAACTAAAGTTTAAATATAAAATTTATTAAATTTTTATATAACTTTATAAATAATATATATAAAAATAGCTTTTAATATAATTAACTTTATATAAAACTATTATTAAATATAATAAATATTTTAAATTATATAATTTTTAAAAAGTTAAATTATATTTAATATATATTAATTTTGTATTAATAAAAAAAAAACTTATAATAAATATTATTAAGTATTTATTTATTAAGCTTTAAAATAAAAAAAAGCTTTTGTTTTTTTAAATAAAAAAAAGTATTATTTAAAAGCTTAAAGCTTATAAAATCTTTAGCTAAAAATTAATTAGTATTTTATTAAAAAAAAAAAAAAAAATACTTATTTAATAAAAACCTAACTATTTTTTTTTTAATTTATTTAATTAAGTTTATTAAGCTTTTTTTTATTTTTAGTATTTTAAAAATTATTTAAAATATTTTAAAATTAACTAAGTTTTTAGTATTAACTTTTATTAAATTTAAAAAAAAGAATTTTCCTAATATAGTTAAATTAAGTAAATATAATGCTAATAATTTAAAAGAAATTAGTTTTATTTAAAAAAAAAAAGAATTTTTTAATTTACTTAATTAAAATATAAAAATATAAACTAAAATAAAAAAAATAAAATTAATAAAATAATTATAAATATTTTTAAAACTTTTATAAAAATAATAATTAATATATAATTAATATAAGTTTTTTAAAGTAAATAATTTATAAGTTGAAAGCTTAAAAATTAAAAACTAATTTAAAAAAATTTTATTAAAAAAAAAAATATATGTTTTAAAATATAAAAAATTAGATAATTTAAATTAAAATAATAAGAAAACTAGGTTTTTTAAAAAAACTTACTTTAAAAATAAAAGTTAAAAAAAAGGCTATAAAAAGTAAAAAAGTAAAAAAAAGTTAAAAAAAAAAAGGAAAGTACGATTTAGGAAAGAATAATGTACTAATATACTAGACCTACTTTTAAACCCACTTTTTAATTTTTTTTTAATAAATTAAAAAAAAAAAAAAGAAAAAAAAAATTTATTTTTTAATATAAATAAATGTAATAAATTTAAAATAATAAAATATAAAAAGGTTTTTAATAATTTAAAAATATAATTATAATTTAAAATTAAAAGCTAATTTAAAAATATTTATTTACTTTATAAACTTAATTTATAAAATTAATACAAAATTAGTATATTTTTATTTATAATGTTATTAAAATTAAAAATTAATATATAAAATTTTAAAAATAAAAAAAAACTATAAATATATATTAAATATATTTTAATTGTTTGGTTGGGGTTACATGCATATTTCCAAGGCGGCATGCACGCCTACAAAAGTGGTGGACACAGTCTTTACTCACTATACCACTTTGGAGAAAAGAAGGGAAAACTAGTTATACAATAGAGGAGTGGGAAGCTCCCCTTTTATGCCCTTTCGTACAGGGGTAAAAGACTTGATTTGTACTAAGTCCGGAGACTTATTGTTCTGTACAAGTTGTATTGCAACTAATATAGTAATTCTATTTTAATACTAGGAAAAATTTCTTTTAATTGCAACCTAGCCTGTCTTTGGGTTGTATGACAGTAAATACATAAATGCGCTTTGTGCGTATAGCTCTTAGCTATAAAAAAAAACCTATACCTTTTTAATTTAAAAAACCTATTTTATACAGTGCGTGATCCGTATAAGAAATAAAGGGTATTTGTAACCCTTTCCTTGTAAGGAAGAGCCTCCGTTAAAGCTCCTTTGTATAAAAGAGAGGTTAGGTACCTTCTTTTTAAAGGAGAAAAGGTATTCTCTTCTTATTATACGGAAAGGCCTTTGTTAAAAGCTTTGTACAATAAGGAGTAATACTTCTTACTCCTTTGCTTAAAGCCTTCGTCAAGGCCTCCTTATAGGAGAGAAGGAGAGGCCCTTTTATATATATAAGTACCTTTGTTAAAGTACTTTTGTATAAAAGGGGGGCCTAAATATATAATATATATTGTACGGCTTATGTATAATAAATAGAATTAGTAAGTATTGCTTAGCTTAGTATGTAGCAATAGCGGTTGGAAATGGGGTACTATTTAATTGTTTGTATAATAGGTAATTAAAGGTATTATTTAGCTAGGTATACAATAATAAGGTTAAAGGGGTACTATTGTTTAGCTTGCGTACAACGGGTGGTTAAAAGGGGTATTATTGGTTTATATGTAATAAGTGGTTTAAAAAAGTATTGTTTAGCTTTTTGTACAATAAGTGGTTGAAGGGGAAAAAGGTGTTGTTTAGCTTGTGTATAATAGGTAGTCGGGTTGGTATAATTGCGCGCCATTAATTATATATTTATATTTAAATTAATTTTAATACATAAAAGGGTAATTAATCTTTTTATTCTATTAGTACTACTGAAAAATAAAGTGTAATATAGGATATATAGCCTTTAAAGTACTAAATAAAATCCTATTATTATTTATAGCTAATTTATACTAAATAAAATTTATTTTCGTATTTAAATCAATTTTAATATATAAAAGAAATAAAGTTTAAATACTAATTAGTATTTAGTTAGGGTTATATGCATATTTTTAAGGCGGTATGCATGCTTGTAAAAGTGGTGGACACAGTCTTTACTTACTATGCTACTTTGGAGAAAAGAAGGAAAAACTAGTTGTACAATAAAGGAGTGAGAAGCTCCTCTTTTATGCCTTTTTGTGCAGGGGTAAGAGACTTGATTCGTACTAAGTTCGGAGACCTATTGTTCTGTACGAGTTGCGTTACAACTAACACAGTAATCCTATTCCGACATTAATATTAAAATATACTTTATTTTTTTTAATTATAACTATTTTTAATAAATAATTTTATTTTATAATTTAAATTAATAAATAGAAAATTTAGTATAATTAGGAAAACTAAATTATTTTTTAATTTAAAGTAGTTTTAACTTTTTTTTATAAAGGCTAGCTATTTATAAAATTTATTCCGGTTATTACTTAGTATTTCTTTTAAAGTTTAATTACTTTAAAATTTCTTATTAATAAAATAAATATTAATATAAATATTAGTTTAGTTTTTTTAATAATAATTTTATTTTTTATTTTATTTATTTATTAAAAGCTAATATTTTTAGTTTTTTAAATAAATTATATAAGCAGCCTTTTATTAAAAGCTTTATTATTTATTAATAAACTATAAAAAAATAAAAATAAAATAAGTTGTTAAAAAGCTTTTTTAATTATATTGAATTATTTTTAACTTGTTTTTTTAGTAAATTCATTATTATAAAAAACTTTTAATTTAAAAACCTTTATATAATAAATTTAAAATAAAATAAAAAGTATAGCTTAAAATACTTTAAATAATAAATAAAAATAATTAAAATTATAAATTAATTTTACTTTAAACTAAATTCGCTTTAAAGTAATAGCTTTAGCTTATATATATAATATATTTTAAATTAATATTACTAAATTTAATAGCTTTTTTTTAATAAAAGTTTAAAACTTTAATAAGCTTTAAACATTATTATAACTTATATACTAATTAATATACTAATTAAATATAATTAAAAACTTAAACTTATATTATTTTAAATACTTATTAATAATATATTTATAAAATAAGTTTAACTTTTTAAACATTTATAAACTTTATAGTTTAATTAGTTTAGTATTTTTATTAATATTAAACTATAATATATTTTTTTAAAGCTTAACTATATTATTATAATTAACTTATTAGTATTAGTAAATAAAAGTATTATAATTAAAGTATAATAATTATACTTTTATTAGTAATATTTATATATTTTTTTAAAATAAATAATAGTATTCCTTTTTTAGCTAGTATTAAATTTAGTTTATTTAAAATACTTTTACTACTTTTTAAATAAGGTATTAAATATAACTTTTAAACTATTAAAAGGAAAATAAAGTAATAAAACTAGCTTTAAAAACTCCAAATTATACTAAAAAGCCTTATTAATATACTTGTTAAGCTTTGCTTTAGTAACTTTAAAATTATATAAAAAAAGCTTTAGTTTAGTTTAGTTAACTAAAAAACAATTATACTTTATAAGTATTTATTTTTTATATTTTGTAAAATACTTAATAATAAATAAAAAGCTATTAAAAATATAACTAATTTAATTGTGATTAAAAAAACCAAATTTTACTATTAGTTAAAAAAAAATTAATATAATTTTTAATAAATATTTAACTTATTTTTACAATTTATTAGAAATAATAAATATATAAGTTAAATTATTATTTTAATAAACAAATTATATAATAATATATTATAATATTAAT
Source organism: Xylaria palmicola (assembly GCA_022385595.1). Lineage (NCBI taxonomy): Eukaryota > Fungi > Ascomycota > Sordariomycetes > Xylariales > Xylariaceae > Xylaria > Xylaria palmicola. Next base: position 4,438 of record MU281612.1, read on the forward strand.
ACTTAAAATAATATTAAATATATTAAATTTTATTAAGTTTTAATATTATAAATTAAATATAAAAAACAATTATTATTTAACTTTTTTTATTAAATAAGTTTTATTTATAAATTTTTAAACTATTATTAATATTTAAAGCTTTTATTAATATAAATAATAAGTTACTTAATTTAATATTATTTAGTAAAGTACTAAAATAATAAATATAAAGTAATATATACTTTTTAAATAATATTAAAAAGTATATTAAATATATAAGTTACTTTAAATACTTTATATATAAAATCTTTTTTAGTAATATGTTTTATATTTAATACTACTTATTTAATTTTAAATACTTTTAAAAAAATATTAAAAATAAGTTAAACTATATATAAAAAGTAAAAAAAATAGCTTAGATTTACAAAATTTATACTTTTATTTTTTAATAAAATATTAGTAATATAAATTATATTTAATAAGCTTTTATTATTAGCTATAAAAACCTTAATAGTTATATATAAATTATAGTATTTTAAAGTATAATAAATTATAATACTATTTAGCTTAGCTTTATAATTATTAGCTTTTTAAATATTAATAAGTATATATTATATTTACTAATTTTAGTTAAAAAAATAAATAATAATGCTTTAATATATATAAAGTAAATTAAAGCTTAATTATATATTACTTATAATACTAATTTAAAAATTTAATACTTTTATAATAAGCTATTTATAAATAACATTATTAAAATACTTTATAATAAATATTTAAAAAGTAGCTATAGTAAATAACTTAAAATTTAAAATAAGCTTATTAAATAAAGCTTATATTAATACAAATTAAATAAAGTTTAAAAAGAAATTACTTTTTATTTAAATATAAATAATTAGCTTATTTAAATTAGAAATAAATAACTAAAAATAAACAATTAATATAAAATTAATACATTTTATTTTATATAAATATATTTAATACTAGTTATTAATAGTAAAACTAGTAATATTTAAAAACTTATATATTTAAGTACTAATATACTATTTTAATACACTTATTCCAATTAGCTTTAAAAAAACCAAATATATTAGTATTACTAAACATTATTAATAAATAACTTTTAGTATTTCAAAGTGAATTTTAGCCTTTTAATCCTAGTTATTCTAATAATCCGCTATATAGTTTAAATTATTTTATATTTTAGTTAGCTTTAAAACATATTTTTTATTATTTATATATTACTAATATTAAAGTATAAATTTAAACTAATTTAAAAATTCTATTATATAAACAAGCTTATAAATATAATATACTAATTTTCTTCCTTATTATAAAAGGTATAAAGTTATTAAATACTATAGTAGTACTAAATATAAAATTACTAAAGTATTATTAAAAAGATTATTATTAAATAAAGCAAATATATTTAAAAATTATATTTAATATACTAGTAAAATTAAAGTTCTATTAAGCTAAAATAATAAAAGTTTAAAACTAACTTAATTAGAAAAAGCAAAAAGTAATAAAATATTTAATAAAACTTGCGTAAAAGTATTAAAAGCTAATAATAAACTATTAAAAATACTAATAATACTTAAAAAACTAGTATTTTAATTATTTTTTTTATTAATAAAGTATTTAAAATCTTTTTATATATATTTATATAAATATACTATTATAAATTAAAATAAATAATAAAAAAAGAATTTTAATATAAATTAAAAATAAAATAATATATACTAATTTATATATTAAAATAAAATTATTATTAAATTATTAAAAATAAAATATAAATATTTTTATATAAGTTTTATAATATATAGAAAATTTTTATAATTAATTATACAAATAATAAACTCCTTTTTATACTATTTTTTACTATAATGCCACTTTTATTTATTATATTATCTTTATTACTAAAAAGTATATATTTTTTTTAAACTAACTAAAATAAAGAAATACTAAATATGCTTTTTTAACTAATAAGTAATTTTTAAAGCAAAAATAGCTTTTAAAATAGTAATAATTCCTAAAATTTAAACTATAATATAAGAATTAGAATTACTAATATAAACAGTATATTTCTACAGCTTTTTTTAATTTATTTTACTTAAATACAATATAATTCAAATTTATATCCTATTATTTAAGTAATAAAGTTAATAAAACGTTTAAATATAAATAAAGTATTAATTACTTTAAAAGTAGTAAAAAAAACAAAAAAAAAAAAACTAGTTTATTAAATTACAAGTATTATTAAAAACTTAAAAATAAGTTAATTTATTGTTTTTATTTATAATTAGTATATTAATTAGTATACTAATACTTATTAAACTTTAGTACTATAAAATATTTATAAATTATAAAAAACTATATAATACTTAATTTTATTTTAATTATTTATATAATTAATAAAAAAAATTATAAATAATATTATAATAATATTTTTTTACTTTTAAAAAAAAGTAATTTAAATATTATAAAAAGCTTTTAAAGCTTATTTAGTTAAAATATTTACTTATAAATACTTTTATACTTAAAATATATTTATTTAATAACTTATAAATATAAACTATTATATTATTTATATTAAATAAGTAATAATTATATAGTTTAATATTTAATTATTATAAAATATTAGTAAAAAGATTAATATTTTTATTATATAATAATAATTTAGTTTAAAATTTAAAAATAATATTTTTTTATTTTTTTAAATTATTTTTAAATAATAATATTTTATTTTAAATTTTTTAAAAATTTTTTAAATAATTTTTTATTTTTTAAATAAAAAAGCAGTAAGTTATATAATTAGTAAAAAAAAAATTTAAACTTTATTTACCTTTATAAATAGTTTTATATTTTTTTTTTCTTTTTTTAATAATATTATAATTAATTTTTAGTTATATTAGCTTTTATATACTTTATTTTACTTACTTTTACTTGTATTTCTAAGTAAGTTTAACTTAATTTTTCTTATTTTTCTAGTTTTATTTATTTTTATTTTATATTAATGTTTTTTTAGTTTTTTTTTTTTAAATTTTTTTATATAACTAAAGTGATTTTTTTTTTCTTTTATATTAATTATATATTAATTTATATTAAATAACTAAAAAACACTTAATTAGTAATAATTAAGGCAATAATTAAAGTAATTTTATATTTAAATACTAAAAGTAAAAAAAAAAACTTTTTAATAATTTATATATTTAAAAAGCTTATATTTATAATATTAATTATTTTTTAAAATAATATATTTATAAAAATAATATAACTACTTTAAAATATTAAATTAAATAAAAATAAAAAAAATAAATAAAAAGTAATACTAATATATTAGTTAAAAAAGTAAAAAATACTAAATAATAAATTATAACTTAAGTTTTAAATTAATAATATATTTTTTAATATTTTTATATTAATTTTATATTAATTATTTTAATTATTAATATTATAAATATTTAAAATAAGTTATAAAATAATATAATTATATTATATTTATATTTATAAAGCTTTTAATTAATTTATTATTAAATATTAACTTTAATAATAATAATTATAAATTTATTATTAAATTTTATAATAAGTTTAAAATTATTAATTTTAATAAAAATAATTTAAAATATATATTTTTTTTTATAAAAAAAATTTAAAAAAAAAATTTAAAGTAATATAAGTTTTAAAAATATATTTTTAAGTTTATTAAAAAATAAACTATAATTTATACTTTTAAAAAAATATTATTTCTTTTTATTAAAGTTAAAAAATTAATTTATAATAAATATTATAAAGTAAATTTATTTTTTTTTAATATATAATTAATATAATTTATTTATTTTTTTTTATAAATTATTTAATTTAAATAGCTTTTTTTTTAAATAATAATTCTTAGTTTTATTTTTAGTAAAAAACTATTAATAATTAAGCTATAACGTATTAGATAAGTGAGCTGCGCGGACGGGTAAGCTGCGCACTTTTTTGCATCTTCGTACATAAAAACGAAATAACTCAACCAAAACATAAAAAATCAATTTAATTCAATCGGAATTATGTTCGCTAAATGCTTCTACATTATTTTAACACATATAAGCATTATATTTAAGCTTGCTACAAATTCTACAACACCGTTTACGTACAATATTCTTCTTTATACAACAATTACTTAACCGTATTTCTTTACTTATTTAGTTATTAATAGCTTTTTTAGTTTTTTAATTTTGCGCTTTTTGTACAGTAAGTAATCCTTTAACCTAAAAACGTTTGTTTTTTGTATAGCAATAGCAGCTTAGTTTGTAATTTGCTTTTTAAAGTTTAGCTACTTTTATTTCCAATAGTACAACTTAGTGCCCTAATAACGAAATACTTTTTATAATTAAGTTAATTACATTTAAAACAGCTATTAAAAAGCTATTCTAGTATTACACAACCTTTTCTTTAATATATTAGGCTTAGGAATGCGTATCCTTCTTATTATACAGCATTTTTAACTCCTAAATTTAAGATTTATTAAACAACCCTAAAGGTATTTTAGTTAAAATTTTAGGCGAAAGCTACGAAATAACATACATTAAATTATACAGAATAAAACTAAACCTTTTAAAGCCTGCTTAAATATTTTATTTAGTTATTAAAGCTTTATACACTTTATAAAATAATACAAAAAAATCTTCTTTTCTAATGTATATAATATAAACCCGGGCTAATTTATTGATTTCTTTACTGTACAACCGTTTTAGAAAGCTAAAACATTTAATATTAAAAAGCTAAAAATAATATAATAAATAAAAAGGTATATAAAGTATAATAATATTATATTTTTTGGTATACAATTTAAATATAATAAAGTAATGGTTTTTATACCTATTAAAAATTAAAAAACAATAAATACCTTTTGTATAATAAATAGTATATTTATTAAAATACTTAATTTAATTTAAGCCTTTTTTATTTATAATTTATTTATTCTTTATTATAGCAATTTTTTAAAAGAATAGTAAATAATTGTTTTAATACTAAAAAAGTAAGTAGGTTAGTTTTGCTAAAATAATATACGGTAAAACAGTATAACTATATAAAAAAATAGCTTATAGTACGGATAACCATTTGCGATTTCCTTATTATACAGCTTTTGGTTTTCCTTAATAGTTAAATAAAGTAATAACCATTTTAAATAATATTTTTCCTATTATAAAGCTTATTTTATTAAAGTTATAAATATTTTTTTTTAGTATACCTTTAATTATAATTATATTTTATATAAAAGTAAACTATATTTAATATATATTAAAATCTTTATAAAAAACTTATTAGTAATTGATTTAGTAATTAAAACTTATATAAAAAGTAGGTTATTATTATACAAAAGTTAAAGCTTACTTAATTTTAACTAAAGGCGCGTTATATATATAAAGTAGTAAATTAGCTATATTTTCTATATTATATAACTTTAGTAGAAATACTTATATATTTAAGTTAAAAATATATTATATAATTAATTCTTTTTTATATTTTAATAATCGGCACAATTTTAAACGTATTGCATTGCGTGACGCGATTCTATTGCGGCGACTACGAAGCGTGGCCTTAGGAATATTGTAGAGTTTTGCAGCGCATTGTACGGACATTTTTTAGTCTTGCTATAAAGCTTGTAATATAAGCTGTATATTATTATTTTTGTGTAATAAAAGTATGTTTGGTTATTAAAATATATACAAAATAAAAATATATATATAAAAATGTAAAAAAGTGCGCAGCTTACCCGTTTGCGCAGCTCACCTATCTAATACGTTATATTTAATTATATATATTAATAATTTTTTTTATTTATTAGCTTTTTTTAAATAATTTAATTAAAATTATATAAATATTATTATAATTTAAATAAGTAATATAATTAATATATAAATTATAATATTTTTTAATAATT
>MU281613.1:0-10174 GCA_022385595.1 Xylaria palmicola
AATTTATTTAATTAAGTTTATTAAGCTTTTTTTTATTTTTAGTATTTTAAAAATTATTTAAAATATTTTAAAATTAACTAAGTTTTTAGTATTAATTTTTATTAAATTTAAAAAAAAGAATTTTTTTAGTATAATTAAATTAAATAAATATAATATTAGTAATTTAAAAAAAATTAGTTTTATTTAAAAAAAAAGGGAATTTTTTAATTTATTTAATTAAAATATAAAAATATAAACTAAAATAAAAAAAGTAAAATTAATAAAATAACTAAAAATATTTTTAAAATTTTTATAAAAATAATAATTAATATATAATTAATATAAGTTTTTTAAAATAAATAACTTATAAGTTTAAAATTTAAAAATTAAAAACTAATTTAAAAAAATTTTATTAAAAAAAAAAATATATATTTTAAAATATAAAAAATTAAATAATTTAAATTAAAATAATAAAAAAACTAGGTTTTTTAAAAAAACTTATTTTAAAAATAAAAATTAAAAAAAAAGCTATAAAAAGTAAAAAAGTAAAAAAAAGTTAAAAAAAAAAAAAAAAGTATAGTTTAAGAAAGAATAATATATTAATATACTGGATTTATTTTTAAACTTATTTTTTAATTTTTTTTTTAATAAATTAAAAAAAAAAAAAAAAAAAAAATTTATTTTTTAATATAAATAAATATAATAAATATAAAATAATAAAATATAAAAAGGTTTTTAATAATTTAAAAATATAATTATAATTTAAAAATATTTATTTATTTTATAAATTTAATTTATAAAATTAATATAAAATTAGTATATTTTTATTTATAATATTATTAAAATTAAAAATTAATATATAAAATTTTAAAAGTAAAAAAAAATTATAAATATATATTAAATATATTTTAATATTAAAATATACTTTATTTTTTTTAATTATAATTATTTTTAATAAATAATTATATTTTATAATTTAAGTTAATAAATAGAAAATTTAGTATAATTAGGAAAACTAAATTATTTTTTAATTTAAAATAATTTTAATTTTTTTTTATAAAAGCTAATTATTTATAAAATTTATTCTAATTATTACTTAGTATTTTTTTTAAAATTTAATTATTTTAAGATTTTTTATTAATAAAATAAATATTAATATAAATATTAATTTAGTTTTTTTAATAATAATTTTATTTTTTATTTTATTTATTTATTAAAAGTTAATATTTTTAATTTTTTAAATAAGTTATATAAATAGCTTTTTATTAAAAGTTTTATTATTTATTAATAAGCTATAAAAAAATAAAAATAAAATAAGCTATTAAAAAGCTTTTTTAGCTATATTAAGTTATTTTTAACTTGTTTTTTTAATAGATTTATTATTATAAAAAACTTTTAATTTAAAAACTTTTATATAATAAATTTAAAATAAAATAAAAAATATAACTTAAAATACTTTAAATAATAAATAAAAATAATTAAAATTATAAATTAATTTTATTTTAAATTAAATTTACTTTAAAGTAATAGTTTTAATTTATATATATAATATATTTTAAATTAATATTATTAAACTTAGTAGCTTTTTTTTAATAAAAGTTTAAAATTTTAATAAACTTTAAATATTATTATAACTTATATACTAATTAATATATTAATTAAATATAATTAGAAATTTAAACTTATATTATTTTAAATATTTATTAATAATATATTTATAAAATAAATTTAATTTTTTAAATATTTATAAATTTTATAATTTAATTAGTTTAATATTTTTATTAATATTAAATTATAATATACTTTTTTAAAACTTAATTATATTATTATAATTAATTTATTAATATTAATAAATAAAGGTATTATAATTAAAGTATAATAATTATACTTTTATTAATAATATTTATATACTTTTTTAAAGTAAATAATAATATTCTTTTTTTAATTAGTATTAAATTTAATTTATTTAAAATACTTTATTACTTTTTAAATAAAGTATTAAATATAATTTTTAAGCTATTAAAAGGAAAATAAAGTAATAAAGCTAGTTTTAAAAAATCTAAATTATATTAAAAAGTTTTATTAATATATTTATTAAATTTTGCTTTAATAACTTTAAAATTATATAAAAAAAGCTTTAGTTTAACTTAGTTAATTAAAAAATAATTATACTTTATAAGTATTTATTTTTTATATTTTATAAAATGCTTAATAATAAATAAAAAACTATTAAAAATATAACTAATTTAATTATAATTAGAAAAACTAAATTTTATTATTAGTTAAAAAAAAATTAATATAATTTTTAATAAATATTTAATTTATTTTTATAATTTATTAAAAATAATAAATATATAAGTTAAATTATTATTTTAATAAATAAATTATATAATAATATATTATAATACTAATATTTAAAATAGTATTAAATATATTAAATTTTATTAAGTTTTAATATTATAAATTAAATATAAAAAACAATTATTATTTAACTTTTTTTATTAAATAAATTTTATTTATAAATTTTTAAATTACTATTAATATTTAAAACTTTTATTAATATAAATAATAAGTTATTTAATTTAATATTATTTAATAAAATATTAAAATAATAAATATAAAATAATATATATTTTTTAAATAATATTAAAAAATATATTAAATATATAAGTTATTTTAAATACTTTATATATAAAATTTTTTTTAATAATATATTTTATATTTAATATTATTTATTTAATTTTAAATACTTTTAAAAAAGTATTAAAAATAAGTTAAACTATATATAAAAAGTAAAAAAAATAGCTTAAATTTATAAAATCTATACTTTTATTTTTTTATAAAGTATTAGTAATATAAGTTATATTTAATAAGCTTTTATTATTAATTGTAAAAACTTTAATAATTATATATAAATTGTTAGTATATTGGTATTGGTTGTATATAATATACAATACCTCTTTGTATTACTGTTTAACTAAGCTTTAAGCTTAGCTATACAGGCGGTACTTGCCGGCAGAATTCCTTTCTTAAAAAGAGAATTCTGCGTATGAAAGTTCCACTTTCGTACTTAGAAAATAAATAAATCAATAAACAAAAGTCATTTATTTTACCTTATTTTTGTGTGTTTTACCCCTGTACAATATTATACACAGCTTACCAACACTAATTAGTATTTTTAGCTTAAAAACACAGATTAGCTAAGTAAAAACGGGATTTTTATTTGGTTGTACGGAGGCTATATATTTTGTATTGCACTCCGGTTCCTCTAATTCTACTAATAGGAAGGAGAAATCAATTACTTGTTCGTACCTTAAGTATAGCCCTTTATACAAACATTTAATTAATAGCGCGTAATTATACTACTTCTAATTACTATTGTACAAACTATATAAAAGTTTACCTTATAATTAAACCCTTTATATTTAATATAATATTGTACAACAGCCAATTATACAATAGCTAGTAAGTATAACTGTATAAAAATGCCTAACCCTTTAAAGAATAGCTTTTAGTTCACCCCTACAACCTTCCCTATAAATTTACAGTAGAAAAAATCGCACAAACTACTAGCATCCTTATAAATACTATATAAAGAACAATTAATTTTTATATATATAATAATACTTTATATAATCCTTATATAGCAAATTAAAAAAAAATAAACATATAAGCTATATACTTTTTTACCAAATACAATTAAACTTTATATAAACTATAAAATTTATAAGAAGTACTAACTAACAACTTTAAACTTACTAAAATATAAATCCTTTAGTTAATTAATAATAAAATTATTATTGGAATTTATAATATACTTTATATAAAAAGTATTCTAAATTAAAAGCTTATTTTTCGTTTTAAAAAAAACTACGTTGTATAACTAGCGGAAAGTAACTTTATTTTTACGTATAAACTTTAACTTCTTATACAAAAATCCTAAATACTACCTGCTTTCTTAAAAATAAAAAGCATTATATAACAACTAACCTTTTTTATTTTAAGTTAATAACTTTTAAATTAACTTTTATTTATATAATAAAAAACCCTTATAGTTTTTACACTTAAAACGCAATTATAATCCTAAAAAAACCTTTGTATATAACTTTAAAAAAAACCTTTTTCTTAAAAAAACATACTATTATATAATAATCCAAAACTAAAAGTATATTTTTAAAAAGCACTCCTTTTAATTGAACGTTACTAGTTCTTTGCCCCAAATAACAACCTTATTATACAATTCGGAAATATATTGCACTTTTAACCTACAACGAAATATTTAGTTCTTTAATATCCTTTATAAACCTTTAAATAACTAACTGTTCGTATAATACCGAATTTTAAAATAGCTATATCCCAAATTCAAGTCCCCCCTATATATAATATTCAAAACGGAGTCATTCCTTTAATAAAATACTAAGTATTCCTAAAAACCTAGTAAAAAAACAAGAACTACTTTAAAAAGCTGTACAATTTATTGTACAATAAAGTACAATAGTTTATAAATTTTTGCCAAAAGCTGGAAATTATAAAAAATTAGTTCTACGTAGTATTTTTAACTATTTTTACTAATTGTACAAAAAACTACTATACGTACTACATTAAACCTAATTATATATAAAAAGAAATATACAACATTATAGATTTGCACTTTAATACAGTTACAAACTATAACCAGTATTAAACAAACTGGATAAATATTACTTTTATACAAACATATTAATAAAAAAAGGATTATATTTTATATAAAGTATTAGAAATTATAATTAATAAGTTATTTAAAGTACAAAAAGTATTTAGTACAAAATATATAAATAAAATACACTTTAGTACAATAGTTATAAAAGCTTATAAAAGTGTATAAAAGTTTAAAATAGCGCTTATTTTTTAAAAACCTACGTATAAAAGCTTTTTCTTTAACTTTTATACGTATTTACGGGTTAAAAGTAACTTACTAAACAAATACTTCGTATAAAAAGTAGAAAACACATATTATATAAACCGGCGTTATAATTAAGTTAACCGCTACTTTATATAAAGTAAAAGTATTACATAATACCTTTGGAATACCTAAAAGCAATACTTTATTTAAAATTATATAAATATATACTTTTAAAAAAACATTTGTATAAATAAAAAATGCTTTATTTACTAAAAAAAAAAATATTGGTTAACTAACTATACTTTTTAAAAAAAATCCCGTATAAAAAGTCAATATTATAATATATATAAAATAATATATAAAACTAAACTTAGCCCGGCAAAGTTTTTAGCTTACTTTATAAAGTACAAAAGCTACTTTAAACTATATAAAAATAAGGAGGAAAAAAACCCCTTTTTATATAATAAAGAAACGGCGTAATATTTACTAAACAGCATATTTTTACATTTTATAATAAAAAAAAACATTTAAATAATAATGCTAAATAAGCTTTTAAACTAATTTATACTTAATAACTAATATTATATAAAGTATTAAAGTATTATTTAAAATATAAGTGCTTTAAAGTTCTTAATTATAAGAAAGCTATAAGTAAAAGCTTATATATAAAAGAACTTTTATATAAAAATTATTTAAACCCCCAGATTAGCTAAAGTTAGTTTTAACAACAGTTATATAATAATATTTATAAATATAATAAATATTAATAACTAAATTAGTTATATAATATTTTATATACTTAATACCCCTATTTTATTTTTATTTTTATTAAAGAACGTAAACCGCTTAAAAGCATACTTTAATAATATAAGAAACGTTATTATACAAAAAAATAAAAGCATTATTTTTATTGTACGCAAATAAAAACATTTATTCTTTAATATAAGCTTATATAAAGCAGTAAGTTACTTTATAAAAACTAAATTACAATAGCTATACAAACGTTTTAAATACCTTTATATAAAACAATTATATAAAATGCTATCCTATATAAAATATAAAATTAAACAATTAATTTTAAAAAAGATTTAAAAGTTCTACTATTACTATTAAATATATAATAAAGTACTATACTACTTTAAATTTATAATTAAAAACAATTATAAGTTTAACTATAAAGTTATTATTAATGTTGTACAAATAGGAAATTAATTAGTATTATATATAATTAATACTATAATATTATTTTAAGTAGCTACTTTTTTAAAATCTATATTTATATAAAACGCTTAAGAAATGCTATATAAATGCTAAATTAATATATACTAAGAATTACTTAATAATATTATATATAACTTTAATATAAACTTTATTTTAAACAAGTTTTAAAACTATATTAAAATTATAGGTATATAATACTAAAAAATGCTTATAAAGGTATACTAAGTAATTAGAAAAATAAAACAAGCCTACGAACTACTAAAACATACATATAATATATTTTAAAAAAAAATTAATATATAAATAAATAATAAATCAATTTTATAAATAGTAATTAAAGCTTTAAATAATATAGTAGGACTAAATAGCCTTATACTAACCTTTTTTATATTCAGCGTGTACTTTTATATTAATAAGAATTCACCCTTTTTTTTAACCTTTGTATAAAAAGCAGCAGTTATTCAAAAAGTAATAAAAATACTGTAAAAGAATTATACAAAGGTTGAAATTAACTATGTAATTAAGGAACGGAACGGTCCAATATTATACAATGTACTCACCTTCTTTTTACAAAGCGAAGTTCTTATATAAAGAAAGAAAAAAGGCTAAAAAGGCTTATACGAAATAAAAGCAATTAAAAACTTAAATATAATTATTATTTTAATTAACGAACTAATTTAATTTAAGTGTACGTAAGTTAAACTATATTATTATATAAAAAATAACTATACAACAAATATAAAAAAAAATAATCTACGACTTATTTAACTAATAATTACTTAGAAAAAATATAAACAGCTAAAAAAAAAGCTTACTATTAACTTATTATACAAAAACTAAATAATAAAAACTTTTTTAGCTTAAAAAAAGCAATAAACTTTAAAGCTAATAATTAAACTTTATATTAATAGAATTATTATAACTTTAAACAAACTTTTTAAAAAGTTAAATATAATAAAGATTAATAAGCTTATTATATAAAGTGTTTTTAAGTTTATTACATATAATTTAGCTATATATAGTAAGAAATACGTTTTTAAGTTTCATTTTATATAAAAAGTAAAAAAAAAAAATACTAAGCTATATAAAAAATTAAAACTTATTATATAAAAATATAATAATACTAAAAAAAGTATAGTATTAATATAATTACTAATAATCCAGTAAATAAGCTAATAGTTAATTTTTGCTTTTAAACCTACTTTTATATAAAACTTTAAAGTATTATATAAGCTATAAAACATTATTTAAATATATGTATAATTAATAAATAAACTATTATACAATATATTTATATATTTACTTTTAAAACTTAAAAATAAATACCTTTTTAAAACAATTTTACAAATTATATAATTATTATATAGTTTAGCAGAATTAAAGTTATATTAGTTTAAAACTTACTATTAGTATTACTAAAAAAAGCTTAAAATATAAGTATTTATATATAACTTATACTTTTTATATATGTATAATAGTTTAAACACTTTTAGAATTACTAAAATATAAATGGATAACATTTTTAGTTTTACTATACTAAACTTCTTTATATAAAAGGAAAAGGAGCTTTAATAAACCAACTTTTATATAAAACTAAAAAAGACCTTATTGCCCAACTACCTAATTAAGTTTAATAGTAGAAAAATCTTATTATATAAAAGCAATATTATATTAACTTAAAAAAGCTAAACAAAAAACTTAAAAAAGATTAACTCTTGTATAAAAAGATTTACCTAAGCTTATATTTCCTAATAAGTATATAATATATATATTAGCAGTATATATTAACTAAAAGCTATATATAATCTTACTATAGTAATATAAATAGCTAAACTATAGTTATATAACGTTAAAGCGTTAAATAAGCGAATTAAATAATAAAAAAATAATTTAATAAAAGGCCTTATATTTATTTCTTTTAACTTTTATTATATAAAGCTATTTGTATTTATAAATAGTTCTTTTACTAATAATTTAAACTTAATTTTATAGCTTAAATTCATTATTATATTAATAACTAAGTTTTGTACAAAAAATTTAATAAACCTAGACTTTGAGATTTAAAGCAATATTGTATATTAAAACTTAAGTAAATACAAATGTATTATATAAAGCGTTTTAGTTAGTAAATTATATAATATAGTTAATAAATTTAATAGTATTATTACCCTCCGTATAACCCTTTAAAACATTATAAAGGTGTTAAACCTGCTTTTAATCCTAATTATACTATATTTAAACTTAAAATTACTATATAATTACTTAGTCAAACTAGAAACAATATAGAAAAAAAGACTAATAATTAATATTATATTTTTTTAAAAGTTATACAAAAAAAAAGAAATTTTAGAAGTATAATAAATTAATAGAAAAAATAACCTTATAAATGTATTTATAAAGCGTGCTTTAAACTAAGCATTAGAAACGCTAGTATTTACAAATAAATTGCTTATATAAATAAAAGTATTAGTTGAAAAACTATAAGGCTTACGTACAAAGGGCTACTTTAGCTAGAAAGTAAGGCTATTTTTTTGTTAAATTTACTTTTTAAGCAAGTGTTATACAAAAGGATATTATAACTAAAAAGAAAGAAAGCCAGTATTAGTACACTAGTATTAGTTATATATAATGTATAATACCCCTTTGTACTACTGTTTAGCTAAGCTTTAAGTTTGGCTATGCAGGCGGTACTTGCCGGCAGAATTCCTTTTTTAAAAGGAGAATTCTGCGTGCGAAGGTTCCACCTTCGTACTTAGAAAGTAAATAGATCGATAAACAAAAGTTATTTATTTTACCTTGTTTTTATATGTTTTACCCCCGTACAATATTGTACACAACTTACTAACATAAATTATAATATTTTAAAATATAATAAATTATAATACTATTTAGTTTAACTTTATAATTATTAGCTTTTTAAATATTAATAAATATATATTATATTTATTAATTTTAATTAAAAAAATAAATAATAATGCTTTAATATATATAAAGTAAATTAAAACTTAATTATATATTATTTATAATATTAATTTAAAAATTTAGTACTTTTATAATAAATTACTTATAAATAATATTATTAAAATACTTTATAATAAGTATTTAAAAAGTAATTATAATAAGTAACTTAAAATTTAAAGTAAGTTTATTAAATAAAGCTTATATTAATATAAATTAAATAAAGTTTAAAAAAAAATTATTTTTTATTTAAATATAAATAATTAGCTTATTTAAATTAAAAATAAATAATTGGAAATAAATAATTAATATAAAATTAATATATTTTATTTTATATAAATATATTTAATATTAATTATTAATAGTAAAACTAATAATATTTAAAAACTTGTATATTTAAATACTAATATATTATTTTAGTATACTTATTTTAATTAGCTTTAAAAAAACTAAATATACTAATATTATTAAATATTATTAATAAATAACTTTTAGTATTTTAAAGTGAATTTTAGCCTTTTAATTTTAATTATTTTAATAATTTATTATACGGTTTAAATTATTTTATATTTTAATTAGCTTTAAAATATATTTTTTATTATTTATATATTATTAATACTAAAATATAAATTTAAACTAATTTAGAAATTCTATTATATAAGTAAGCTTATAAATATAATATATTAGTTTTTCTTTTTATTATAAAAAACGTAGGGTTATTAAACGCTATAGTAGTACTAAATATAAAATTATTAAAATATTATTAAAAAAATTTTTATTAAATAAAGTAAATATATTTAAAAATTATATTTAATATATTAGTAAAATTAAAATTTTATTAAATTAAAGTAATAAAAGTTTAAAACTAATTTAATTAAAAAAAGTAAAAAGTAATAAAATATTTAATAAAACTTATATAAAAATATTAAAAACTAATAATAAATTATTAAAAATACTAATAATATTTAAAAAACTAATATTTTAATTATTTTTTTTATTAATAAAGTATTTAAAAATTTTTTATATATACTTATATAAGTATATTATTATAAATTAAAATAAATAATAAAAAAAGAATTTTAATATAAATTAAAAATAAAATAATATATACTAATTTATATATTAAAATAAAAT
>MU281614.1:0-10155 GCA_022385595.1 Xylaria palmicola
TATTTAGTAAAAAAAGTATAAATATATTTAAAGTAGTATAATATTTATAATAAACCTAAATATAATATATAAACTTATTAAATAAAAGTAAAAACCTTTAATAAAAATAATTTTAATTAATTTAATTAATTTTTTTTTATTATAGTTAATTTATTTAAATTTACGTATAAAAGGTGTAAAAAAGTGCATTATTAATTTAAATACAATATTAACTTGTAAATAACGTTAGTTAATATATAATAAATAATTTAATTAATAGTAAAGTTATTTATTATTAGTTATTCGTTACATAGTAGTTTAATTTTGTTATACAAATAAAATCTAATTTTCTTTTTTTTTACAACTTAATTAAATTTTAAACATAATTATATAATAATAATTAAAAATCAATATAAAAGTTTTATTTATTATAAAAACTAACTTATTTTTTAATTTTGTTAATTTGTATTTGTTATTATAAACACTAATTAATATTAGTAAAACAACGTATAATAATTTAATACCGTATATTTAACGTAGAAATAATGTTAAAATAAATATATGTTGTACGAATATTTATTTATAAAGAAAAGAAAGGAAAAAAAGTTGAATTTTGCATTATATAACAAAGTTTTCTTTTATTACACGTTAGGGTTACTAAATTGTATAATAATATAATACGTAATTACGTATTGTAAAACAAAACGTTATAGCTAATTAAAACACTAAAGTTTTAATATATATAATTATATAAGTTTATTATATAAAGTATATTTATAAACTATAATAAATAATATATAAAATAAAATAATATTTAATATATAAAAAAAATAGGAAAATAAAATATAAAAATAAAAAAATAAAATAATATTTTAAATATAATAAATAATTAATAAGTTTTAATATAAATATAATTTTAAAAATACTAAAAAAATAGTTTAAAAAAGAAATATATTTTAAATATAATTTTAAATATATATATAATTAATATAACTACTAACTATACAAAAAATAAATAAAAAGTATAATAAAAAAATTTATTATAAAAGAATTATTGTTGGATTTTCAAGTTTTTTACGATCGTTTTAATTATTTGTGTATTTATTTTTATTTTTTATTTTTTGTATTAATAAGGGATTTTTACTTTAGTAGCGCTTATTTTTATATAAAATAAAGCGCTATATTTAATAAATATATATATATAAGTTTACGCTTTTTAGTACTGCATTATAAGGCTTACTAGCTATTATAAATCCAATATACTTTTTTAAAATGATTTTTACTTATAAAATTATTTTATATATAATGTATAATAAGCGTTTTATATAATAGTATATAATACTTATATATTAGCAAGTATATATAAGTAAAACTAATATTTAATATTTAGTTACGCTTATTATAGTGTTTTTATATTATATTATATATTTAATACACTTTAATACTTAGTATTACTTTTTAAAAAGCTTTTTTTTACTTAGTTATAATATATTAATAATACTTATTATTATATATATAATAGTTGTTTATTAGTTATACTTATTTTAAAATATAATAATATACGTTTTATATATTATATTATAATATATTAATATTAGTTAGTAAATTAAATACTTATATTATTAATATTATTAATATTTAAGTTTATTTTATAACTTTATATATAAATATATTAAGTTTTAATTTATTTACTTTTTTTCTTTTTTTTTTTAGTTTTATTACTTATTTATTATAAGTACTTAAAATTAATTACTTATATATACGTATTTTTAAATAGCTTTATACTTACTTTTTATTAATTATTAATAGTTTTAAATAATTATATAAATATTTTTTTAATTTTTTATTATATATATATTAATTTAATTAAGCTTTTTATATATAAGTATTTAGCTTTTTAGTTAATTATATATAAAATAAAACAAAATAGATTTTTATTACGTTACTGTTTTTAAAGCCCGTTTTACTACTTATATTAACTAATATATAGCTTATTAATACGTACATTTTTATAAATATAAAAATTTATCTTTTAATAAGTTAATAAGCTTTTGTTTTAATAGTAATTAACTTTTACTTGCTGGCACTTTATATTATATGCCTTTTTTAACTGCTTTTTAAGCTTTTATTTTTGCTATTCTAATTACTCCTCGCGTTTTTACCCCCGTTATTACGATTAACCCCCCTTATACTTTTGCCAACTTTTTTTTAGAAAATAAAAGCTTTAGTACAATTTGTTAGGAAATTAAAGAAAAAGAAAAAAAAGTGGAGAAGAAAAAGGGAAAAAATAATAACAATAATAATAATAATATTACTACTAAAAAAAAGCAATAAATAATTAGTTTTACGTTGTACTTTTAATAAAAACGTGTAAGCAAAGCTATACCTTTTATTATTTTAGTTTTAAATAAGCTATATACTTTTTCTTACTATTAATTAAACGTTAGTACTATTAGCTTTACGTTTTATATAGTAAATATATTATTTATTTTACTTATTATATTTATAAGCTTTTATATTTTAAATAAGTATTTAATTATAGTAACTTTGGTTTTTATTTTAATATACTTGTTTTTTATTATTTATAATATAGTTTTTCTTTTTACTATATTTTTTAATGAAAAATATATGTTTTATTAGTATTATTAGTACTTAATTACATTAAACTAAGTTTAACGTACGTTATATATATATTATTTAAAAAGCGTTATTAAAGGTTGTTTTTTAAGTATTTATTAAAAAATTGTTAATAAAAGTAAGTAATACTAAACTTATATTTTTAAATATATATATAAAAACTTATAAATATATAATAAATAAGCTTATAGTTAATATTAACTTTAATATATATATAATTTTTATATTTTTTATTAATTAGTTTATACTTTTATTATAGTAATTATTAATAGTACTTTGGTTTTATATTTGTACGTTTTGCGTACTATTTATTTTAAGCTTTTTTTAATATATAAAAAAAAGATTAAAGTTGTAACACCCGGCTATTAAAAGGAAAGCTTAGTAAAAAAAAAAGAGAAAAAGAAAAACAGCAATTTAAAAAAAGTGTAGTATTTAAGTTTTTATTAAATTAGTATAACGTTTAGCTTTATTTAAAAATAGTTTAGTTTTTAAGTATATAATTTAATTAAAAGTTATTAAAAATTTAAAAGTTTAAATAAATAATTTAAATTTAAATTTTTATTTAAATTAGTTTAAACTTTATATATATAATTAATATACTTTTAATAAAATATTATAAATAAAAAATATTTAGTTAATAAGTAATTATTTTTTTAATTTATTATTAAATATTTAGTTTTTAAGCTTATTTATAATAAATATACTATTTACAAATTAAGTTAATAAATTATATATAAAGTATATTTTTAGTTAAACTAAAAAAGCATTTTATTTTTAAATAAGCAGTATTTTAATAAGCTTATTAATAATTATATTATTAATAAAAATATATTTAATTATTAATAATTTGTTATTTATTTTTTAATATAATTAATAGTTATAAATGTTTAACGTCACTTACAAATTAGTAATGCACTTAAATTAATAATGCACTTTTCAACATTTTTGCACCTTTTATATTTATTTATACATTTTTTAATAATTATAATATAATTTGTAAATTTAATACTACTAGTTTATAGTTAGCTATTTAAGCTAAAAACTAAAACTTGCATTTTTTTTTTTATAAGCTTTTTAAAGTTTATAATATTTTTACTAGTACTTTAGTTTAATGCTTTAATAATATATAACTATAATATATTATAAACTAATAATATTAAAATTTTATAATGTTTAAAAAGAATATAATTACTTAATATATAATTAAATTAGATTTATAAGTATTTCCGCTTTAGTTTTAATATATTAAAAAAATAGCTAATATTTTTTAATATATATACAATATATTATTTATTAATAAAAACTAAGTATTAAACTTTATATAATAATAATTAAACTTTTAAATATATTTAAATTATTAAATTAATTATTAGCAAACCTTTAATAAAAGTTTTTTAAGTTATTATATGTAGTTTAAACTTATAACCAATATAATTTCAAAATATAGCATTATAATTAAAAATATATATAACTTTAATAAAACCGGGTTTTTAATAAGTATAATTATATTAAAAATAGTTTTTATAAGCATTAAAAAATATAAAAAGCTTAAGTAAGTTTAGTAGAAAAACTAAAAATAAGTTATAGTAATTCAAGCTATTAATTTTTAAAGTTAAATAGTACTACTATATATTATTTTTATAAAAAAAGTTTATTTTATATTTTAGTATTATAATATTATTTTACTAAATAATTAAAAAATTAACTTATTTTTAAATAATTAAATAATAAATAAAATAAGTATTAAATAAGTAAAATACTTTAATTATTATATTAAAAGCTATATATAAAGTATAAAACACTTTTTAATTTTTAATAGTTATAAAAGCTACTATTTTATAGAATTTAAAAAATATTATAAAAATTATAATATTATTTTTTTTATATACTTTTTTATTTATTTTATAAGTTTTAGTTTTTAAATTTAGTACTTTTTAATATATTTAAATACATTTATTTATTATATATTAAAAATTTAATATAGTAATACTAAACTTATATTATAAAAAAGGATTTTTTTACCGGATTTTTAAAAGTATTTATAGTTTTTTTTATAAAATAAAATATTTAATTAAAATTTAAAACAATTAAACTTATTTTTTTAAATAGTAATAAGGTTATTTTAGCTTTAAATATTATAAAAGTTAAAAAAATACTTTTTATTAACTTAAAATTACTTTTTTTAATATAAACTTTAAAAATACTTATAATTATATTTAAAGCTAAATAGTAATTAAATCTTATTAAAACTAAGGTTTAAAATTATTTATTAAGCTTTTTAATAAAAATTTTGGATTTTATTAACTTAATTATAAAGGCTATATAAAAGTTAATATATAAAAATACTTTTTTATAATAAAAAAACAAAAAACTTTATAAAACTAATTATATATTAAATAAATATTATAAAATAAAAAATAAATAAATATAGTATAAAAAACCTTTTATTATAAGTAAAGCTTAAGTTTTATAAGAATTTAAAAATAATAAAGTAGTTAAATTAGCTAATAAAAACAAAATAAGTTATTTAGTAAAAAAAGCGTAAATACGTTTAAAGCAATATAGTATTTATAGTAAACCTGGATATAATATATAAATTTATTAAATAAAAGTAAAAACCTTTAATAAAAATAATTCCAATTAATTTAATTAATTTTTTTTCATTATAGTTAATTTATTTAAGTTCGCGTATAAAAAGTGCAAAAAAGTGTATTACTAATTTAAATGCATTACTAATTTGTAAGTGACGTTATATATTATAATTTAATATATAATATTGTTATTTTTATAATAATAAGCTTTATAATTTATTAATTATTATATTGGATTTTTATATATTAAATATATAAGTTAATATTAAGTTTATTAATTAAATAGTTAATATATATAGCTTTTTTAATTACTTGTACTAAAATTTGTAATTTAGTTTTAATAATAAATATAGTAATTATGTTTTACTTATTAGTTTACTACTTTATAACCCTTTTAAAAAGCTTTTTTAATTTATATTATTATTTGTAAATAAAGTATTAATTATTATTATAAAGTTGTTTTTATTTTTAAATTATAAAATATAATACTAAGTTAATAATAAATAAAATAAAACTTAATTTACTATATAATAATACTTAAATAAAAAAATATAGTTAAAATAAGTTAGTTTTAATATTATAAATATAATATATAAAATTAAACTGGTTTTTTATTAATATTTAAATATATTATATATAAAAGCTATACTTTTATATAAAAAAAGCTTAATATTCCTTATTAATATAATAATATAAGCTGTATTTAAAGTGTTTTATAGTTTAATAATTTTTTTAATATAAAATACTTAAAATAACTATAATAAGTTTTTTTTTTAGTTTTAAATTACTTTAATACTAAAAAACTATTAAAAATTATAATTTTTTATAAAGTTATACTTAGTTTTTAACTTAATAATTACTTATTATACTATAAATTTATATATTTTATAATAAATAAATATTATATTATTTATATAAATAAATAATAATATATTACTTTTTAAAAAATAATATAGTTTATAAAAAATAAGTTTTAAATTAATTTTTTATAATATATTAAAAAGCTATTTTTACTATAATAAAAAAGATTTATAAAGTTTATATAAAATTTATAATAATTTAACTATTATATTTAGCTTTTAATATTTTAAAAGTATATATATATATTTTTTTTTAATAAGTTTAATATTAATAAATATATTAATAATATTATATTATTTAAATTTTAAGTTAAATTTAATAATAATAACTATTAGTATATAAAAAAACTATTTAGCTAATATATTTATATAAATGTTTTTTTTATTTTAGTTAAATTATTAATTATTTTAAATTATTAATTAAATTTTATATTTAATATAAAAGTTATACTTATTAAACTTATATATATAAACTTATATATAATTTAAAATTAATTACTTTTTTACTAAGCTTTTTAAAACTTTTTTTTAAATATTTATTTTAATATAACTTTATAAGTATGTTTTTTTAGCTTAATAAAACTAATTACTTAGTAAATAAGTATATAAATTTCAATGTTACTTAAATAGTAAAAGTAAATTTTTATAATATATTTTCTAGTATTAATTTAATAAAAATTTTAGTTAATTTTTTTATTTACTAATGTTTTATTTATTAAATATACTTATAAAAGCTGGTTTTTTTTTAATAATATAATACTTATAAAAGCTATACTTTTTTTAATAATAAAGCTTTTAGTAATATTTAATAACTATAATTAGTTATTATAAATTTAAATTAAGCTTTTTAATAACTTAATTTAACTTGTTTTTACTATAGTTTTTTTATTAATAATTAACTTAATAATTAATTTAGTTGTATTAAAGTATATAGTTTATAAATTATTTAACTTTTTTTTTATATATGTTTTAATATAATTTTAAAACTTATAATTAATAAGTTTAAAATTAAAAATTAAATTTAAATTATATTACTTAGTTATAATTATATTTATTAATGCTTTTTTAAGTAATTTAAAAAGAATAAAAAGTTTTAAAATAAATTTAATACTTATATATAAATATATAAGCTTATTACTTTATTAATTGTTTAGTTTTTTGTATATTTTGTTTATTTTTTCTTTATTTTCTTTTAGTTATTTAAATTTGCTTTTAAATACTAAAATAATAAACTTATTATTATTAATTTCAATAATAAATTTAGTAATATTTATAGTATTTTAATAATTAATGTTATTTAATAGCTTTTTATACTTTTTTATAATTATATAAAGGAGATTATTACAGAATTGGTTAATATTACTACTAAAAAACTTATTTTTTTTAAAATTAATATTTTAAGTTATTATAACTTTGTTTTTTCAAGGTAATTAAATTTTATAAATATTAAAAAATTAGTAGGTATTAGATTTATAATAGCTAGTAAGCCTTGTAATACAGCGTTAAAAAGCGCAAATTTATATATATATATTTACTAAGTATAACGCTTTATTTTATATAAAAATAAGCGTTATAAAAGTAAAAATCCTTTACTAATATAAAGAAAAAAAAACAGAAATTAATATATATATAGTTAAAATAATTATAATAAACTTAAAAATCTAATAATTAAAAGTTTTATTAATATTTTTTATATTTTATTAATAATTAAGCTTAATAAAATAATATAAAATACTTTATAATATATTAAATATAAATATTATAATGTTTAATACTATTAATAATTACTTTTTATAAAAAGTAAACTTTATTATAAGTATTAAAAGTTATAATTTATAAAACTATTTTGTTTTTTAAAAAAAATAAACTTTATAGCTTATTTATTTAAAAGTATTTAAACTTTCTAACTTTTTACTTTTTTTAAATATTAACTTTAATATAATTACTATATTACACTTTTTTTTAAAGCTTTAATAAAGGTTTTTTAAGTTTAAACAACATTATAATACTATTTTTAAGTAATATACTACATATAAAACCAAAATAACTAAGCTTATTAAATAAATATATAAAATAATATATAAAAACTATTAATTAAACTATATAAACTTTTATTAAATAATTAATTAATAGTTTAACAACTTTTATAAACTTAAAAAAGTAATATATTAAGTATTTAAATATAAATATAAATAAAAATACTAATAATTTATTAATTAAATATTTATTTAATTTATTAAAATCTAAATAAATAAACTAATTAGTAGTTTAATAAAGTTATTAAAGTAAATATTAAAAGTTTTAATATTAATAAGCTATTTAAACTTTTAATTAATTTTAAATAAGTTTTATAAAATGTTAGCTTTATTTAAATTACTATTTTTTAAACTATATATAATATAGTTATACAAAGTAATAAGCTTATATTTTCTAAAATTATTTTTAAATTTTAATAAAAAGCCGTAATATAAGTAATAACTTAATTAATAAACTAATTTATTTAAAGTAGCACTTTTATTACATTTAATAAAGTTAAATTAAATAATTATTAAAATAATTTTAATAATTTATATAATAAAAAGCAATTATAATTTACTTAAAACAAATAAAAACAATTTAATAAAAATAAAAGCTTAAATTAATAAAAAAAATAACGTAGTTTTAAAAGTAAAAATTAAAATCCTTAAAATAAAAGCTTAAAAAACACTTTTTAAAAACACTTTTATATAAATATTTAAACTAAAACTAAAATTAAAAACCTTAATATTACTAATTATATAATTTATTATAATTAATACTAAATATTAAAATACTAGCTAGTTTTTTTAAAGCTTACTTTTAAAAACTAGGCTTTTTATTACAAACTTATTAAAGTTACAAAAGTTCAAATAAATACTAAAAAAAGCGTATAAAAAGCAGTAAAATAAGCTTAAAAGCAGTTTATTAATTAACTTTAAAAAAAAAGTATATTTTAAATAATTAAAATTACTAAAATTAAAAAATAATTAGTAAAGCTTTTTATAACTTGTATTTAAAGCTTTTTTACTATAATTAAATAGGTTTTTAAAATATTCCTTTTATAAAATTATATTATAGTTAATTTAAACTTTAATATTTATATTTTTAATAATACTATTAAGTTTATTAACTTATATAATATTAATTTTAAAAACATAGTATTTATAAAAAATAATATAACGTTACTTACAAGTTAATAATGCATTTAAGTTAATAATGCACTTTTCAACATTTTTGCACCTTTTATATTCATTTATACATTTTTTAATAATTATAATATAATTTGTAAATCCAATATTACTAGTTTATAATTAGTTATTTAAATTAAAAACTAAAACTTGTATATTTTTTTTTGTAAGCTTTTTAAAGTTTATAATATTTTTATTAGTATTTTAGTTTAATACTTTAATAATATATAATTATAATATATTATAAACTAATAATATTAAAATTTCATAATATTTAAAAAGAATATAATTATTTAATATATAATTAAACTAAATTTATAAGTATTTTCTTTTTAGCTTTAATATATTAAAAAAATAACTAATATTTTCTAATATATATATAACGTATTACTTATTAGTAAAAACTAAGTATTAAACTTTATATAATAATAATTAGATTTTTAAATATATTTAAATTATTAAATTAATTATTAATAAACTTTTAATAAAAGTTTTTTAAGTTATTATATATAATTTAAACTTATAACTAATATAATTTTAAAATATAGTATTATAATTAAAAATATATATAACTTTAATAAAACTAAGTTTTTAATAAATATAATTATAATAAAAATAATTATTATAAATTCTAAAAAATATAAAAAGCTTAAATAAACTTAGTAAAAAAGCTAAAAATAAGTTATAGTAATTTAAACTATTAATTTTTAAAGTTAAATAGTACTACTATATATTATTTTTATAAAGAAAATCTATTTTATATTTTAATATTATAATACTATTTTATTAAATAATTAAAAGGTTAACTTATTTTTAAATAATTAAATAATAAATAAAATAAGTATTAAATAAATAAAATATTTTAATTATTATATTAAAAAC
>MU281615.1:0-10106 GCA_022385595.1 Xylaria palmicola
AAACTTATAAAATAAATAAAAAAGTATATAAAAAAAAATAATATTATAATTTTTATAATATTTTTTAAATTTTATAAAATAATAGTTTTTATAATAATTAAAAATTAAAAAGTATTTTATATTTTATATAACGTAATACACGGGTTTATTTAATATACAAGTTTCTTTAACATTTAAAATTAAAATTGAAATTATAATATAAAATTATTAATATAACAACAAAAAAAAATTAGAAAAATACTAAGTTTTTTTTAATTAATATTTAATTTTAGTTTAAAACTAAAACTAATTTTTTCGATTTTTTAACTATTTTATTTAAGTATATATTATAAAGTTTATATAATATTTTAAATATACGTTAAATTTAACTTTTATTAAACGCTAAGCTAATAAAATAAAATAGCTATAAAATTAAAAAAAATACTATATATAAAAATTAGGATTTAATATTAAATAAACTTTATATTATATTTTTATAATTTCGTTTGTATTTTTAATTATAGTTTTTATATATATATTATATAATATATTAAACTTATTTTAAATAAACTTAAATTAAAGTTAAAAAACTAGTAAAAAAACTAAACCTTTTTAAATAAGTAAAGAAAAATATTTAAAGTTAAATAAAAGTAAGCTTATATTTTTCCGAGTTTTTTCCGATTTTTAAATTAATTGTAAATATTAAATATTTTAATTTTTAAATTTAATATTAAACCTAATATATAAAATTAAAAAAAAATTAAAAAAAATTTTTAAGTTAGTTTTATATAGTTTATAATCCTAATCCTTAACTATTTTATTTATTTTTTATTTTTTTAGTATATTATTTAATATGTTTAGCGTTTTATAAAAGTTAATTTAATGTACGTTTAATATACTTTTTTAAATTAAAAAATGCACGTTTAAAGAAATTAGTTTTAAAATATTACAAATTTGTTATATATTTATTATATAATAAAATACTAAATTTTTTAAACTTAATATTTTTCCGATTTCTTTTTGGTTTTTTATATAAAGTTTAATATTGAATTATTAAGTGTAATTTTAAATATCAAATAAACCCGTATATTAAATAAACCCGTGTATTACGTTAAACTTTATATAATAATAATAAAACTTTTAAATATATTTAAATTATTAAATTAATTATTAAAAAGCTTTTAATAAAAGTTTTAT
Organism: Xylaria palmicola; assembly: GCA_022385595.1. Lineage (NCBI taxonomy): Eukaryota > Fungi > Ascomycota > Sordariomycetes > Xylariales > Xylariaceae > Xylaria > Xylaria palmicola. The sequence continues at coordinate 1,177 of MU281615.1, forward strand.
AAATTATTATATATAACGTAAATAACGAGTTTATTTCGTATTTAAATTTATTTCGCATTTTTGTTTTTATTATACGTATAATTATTAACTTTATTTTTTTATTATTATTTATTATATTATATAAACTTTTAATATTTTTATTAAAACTTTAGTTAATTATTAATATAAAATTATATTAAAAATAATAATGTTTTTTTTACATAATAATTAATTTAATTTAAAAAAAATACTATTATATAATATATAATTAATTTAAATTTATAATTATTTTTATTTAAATTAAATAATATAAAAAATATAATAAACCGTTTATTAAGTTTTAATTTTTATATAATAATAATTATAATTTAAAATACGGTTTAATTATTAAATTAATTACTACTAAGTTTTTTTTTAAAATTTTAATATATATTAAAAGTAATTTAATTTTATATAAAATATAATTAGTAAATATAATATATATTAAAAAAATATTTATAATTTTAATAAAATATAATTTATTATAAGCAAAATAACATTTAAAATAATTATTATTATATTTAATTATTATAATAAACTAAAAATAACTAAGTAAAACAATTATAAATAAATTATAGTTATTTAAAATATTAGTTTATATAATTATACTTTATTATTATATATTATTTTAATATAAAAATACTTAATTACTAAGTAATTAAATAATTATAATAATAAAAAATAACTAAATAATAAATAAATATAATATTAATTAAATTTAATATTTTAATAAATATATAATAAGTTATATAAAAAGTATTTATTATTTATTAATTTTAAATAGCTATAAAAGTTATTATTTAGCTAATTTTAAAATATATTATAAAAATTATAAAGTTATTACGTTTTATATACCGGTATATTTATTATATTAATTATAGCTTTTAAATATTAGGTATTTTAGTTTTTTAAAACAATTATATAGCAAATAAATTAAATATTCATTATAAATATATATTTTATAAAACATATAATTTTTTTATAATAAAATTAAATATTTAAATAGGATTTTAAAATATAAAATTAGTGTTATATAATTTAAAATATATAATTTTATAATTTAAAATCCAGTTATTAACTAAAATACTATTTAAATTATTTAATAAACTATTAGTTATTTAGTAATTTAAAACTTTAAATAATTTAATTACAGTTTAAAAATAAATAAAATATATTAAAAAAAAGATTATATAATATTAAAATAACTTATTAAATACTATTTTAAATATAATTAATTAAATTATAAAAAATATAAAACTAATAATAATATAATACACGGGTTTATTTAATATATAAGTTTATTTAATATTTTTTTACATTTTTATACAATTATATATAATAATTTAACAATAATAAAAAAACTTAATTAAAATTACTTAAAATTTTTTTTACTAAATATTTTTATATTATTTTAATATATATAAACATTATATTTAAGTTTACTATATATTTTATAATATTATTAACGCGTAATTACTTGTTTTATATAACAATTATTTATATATGTTTTATTAGCTATTTAATTTTAAACTACTTTTATTATTTTAAAATCGCTTATTTTTTATATATTAAATAACATTTTATTTTATATATTTTCTTTTTATATAATAATATTAACTAAAGTATTTATTTGTTTTTTAAAGTTTAACAACTTTATTTTATAATAAAACTAACTTATATATAATTATTTTTATATTTTTTAAAAATTAATTAATTATAATTAAAATAAATTATAATAAACTACTTTAATATTATATAATATTTTTATAATATATTTTATTTATTTTTAAACTTTAATTAAGTTATTTAAAGTATTTAATTACTAAATAACTAATAGTTTATTAAATAATTTAAATAGTATTTTAATTAGTAATTAAACTTTAAATTGCAAAATTATATATTTAAAATTGTATAACATTAGTTTTATACTTTAAAACCTTATTTAAATATTTAATTTTATTATAAAAACATTATATATTATATAAAACAATAAAATTTTTTTTTTTTTTTAAAATATATAAAATATATAGCTATATTAAATATTTAATTTATTTATTATATAATTATTTTAAAAAACTAAAATCCTTAATATTCAAAAGCTATAATGAATATAACGAATATATTAGTATATAAAATGTAATAATTTTATAGTTTTTGTAATATACTTTAAAATTCGTTAAATAATAGCTTTTATAGCTATTTATAATAATAAATAATAAATACGCTTTATATAACTAATTATATATTTATTAAAATACTAAATTTAATTAATATTATATTTATTTATTATTTAGCTGTTTTTTATTATTATAATTATTTAATTATTTAGTAATTAAATATTTTTATATTAAAATAATAAATAATATTTATTTACTAAAATAATATATAATAATAAAGTATAGCTATATAAACTAATATTTTAAATAATTATAATTTATTTATAATATTTTTATTAAATTATTTTTAGTTTATTATAATAATTAAATATAATAATAATTATTTTAAATAATATTTTATTTATAATAAACTTTATTTTATTAAAATTATAAATATTTTTTTTATAAATATTATATTTATTAATTATATTTTATATAAAGTTAAACTATTTTTAATATATATTAAAAATTTTATAAAAAGTTTATTAATAATTAATTTAATAATTAAATTGTATTTTAAGCTTTAATTATTATTATATAAAAGTTAAAGCTTTAATAATGCTAATTAAAAACGTATTATATATATATAATAAATAGTTTATTATATTTTTAAAATTATTTAACTAAAAGAAAATAATTATAAATTTAAATTAAATATATATTATATAATAATATTTTCTTTAAATTTAAATAATTTTTATATAAAAAAAAGCATTATTATTTATAATATAATTTTATAATATTAATTTAATAATATTATTAAAAAAATATTAAACGTTTTTACTATATATTAAAGTTAAAATTCTAAGTTTTACTATATAACTTGTAATACAAACTATATATTAGCTTTTTTTCAATTATATAACATAATTATTAATAAAAAAATATAAAATTAAAATTAATACGTATAATATAAATAAAAATATTAAATAAATTTGTGTATTAAATAAACCCGTGTATTACGTTATATAAATTAGCTTTATTAAAAAGTAAATAAATATTTTAATTAACATTATTATAAAAAAAAAAACATATATAAAATAAAAAATTATTTATAATATAAAAAGTAAACGATTTTAAAATAACAAAAGTAATTTAAAATTAAATAACTAATAAAACGTATACGAGTAATTATTATACAAAGCAAATAATTATATATTAATAATATTATAAAATATATAGTAAATTTAAATATAATACTTATATATTGTGTAGTTAAAAAAGTAAAATATTGTACGTAAATAAAAAGTAAATACAAATATTTATTTAATTGATTTTTTTGCTTTATTTAAGTACGAAAAGAAAACTTTTATATATAAAATTCTTTTAAAAAAAAAGAATTTTATTTAGCTATATTATTTAAATAGCTAAGCTTATAATTTAGTTAAATAATAGTATAAAAAAGTATTATATATAAATATATAATATTAATATTATAATATTAGTTTTTTTTTTTTTTAATTATAATATTTTTTTATATAAATATTATTAAAAAAAAAGCTATAAATATAAAAAAAGTATATAATATATTACTTAATAGCTTATATATATAAAAAAGGAAAAATAATACTTTTTTTATACAAATAGCTTTTTAAAATAGTTATTATTTATATAAAAGTGTGTTATTTTTTAAGTGCTATTATATATTTAGCTTTTTTTTAAAAAAAAAAAAGTATATATATTGTTTATATTTAATAATTATATAATTTATATAAGCTATTATATATAGCTTTTTATAGTTTTTTAATAAGTATTTTAATTTATATAAATAATTTATTAATAAAAACTAAAGTTTTAAATATTTAATTAAAAACGCGTTTTATAAACATATTTATTAAATTATTTTTATTATTAATTTATTATATTTTAAAAATCTTTTTTTCAATATAACTTTTAAAGCAATATAATATTAATTATTAGTTTTTTTTTTATATTATTTTAGTTTTACTAAATAATTATATAAAAATTAAAAGTAAGTTTAATACTTTTATTATTTTTTAAAAAGTTTTATAAAAAGTAATAATATTATTAAATTTATTAACTATATTATATAACTTATTAATTAAAATGCTTTATATAATATATTTATATTTATTTAAGTTTTAATATATAATATTACTTTTCATTTTAAAGTTAAAATTTATTAGGTTTTTTATATAAGTTTTTATTATTAATATAATAATAAAGTTAAATTAAAAAGTTATATAACGTACTAAATAGGTGAGCTGCGCAGACGGGTAAGCTACGCACTTTTCTACATTTTTACATATACATTTTTATTTCACATATATTTCAACAACCAAACATACCTTTATTGTATAAAAACAATAATATATAGCTTGTATTACAAGCTTTATAGCAAGACTAAAAAATATTTATATAACGCGCTACAAAACTCTATAATGTTCCTAAGGCTACGCTTTATAGTTGCTGCAATGGAATCGCGTTGCGCAACACAACACGTTCAAAATTGTACCAATTATTAAAATATAAAAAAGAATTAATTATACAATACATCTTTAACCTAAATATATAAGTATTTCCGCCAAAGTTATGTAATATAGAAAATATAGCTAATTTACTACTTTATGCACGCGACGCACCCCCGGTTGGAATTAAATAGGCTTTAACTTTTGTACGACAATAACCTGCTTTTCATACAAATTTTAATTGCTAAATCGATTACTAGCAAGTCTTTTACAAAAATCCTAACATATACCAAATATAGTTTACCCTTATATAAAATATAATCGCAATTAAAAGTATACTAAAAGAAAATATTTATAACTTTAATAAAATAAGCTTTATAATAGGAAAAATATTGTTCAAAATGGTTATTACTTCGTCTGACTATTAAAGAAAACTAAAAGCTATATAATAAAGAAATTATAAATAGTTATCCGTACTATAAGCTATTTCTTCGTACAGTTATACTATTCCGCTGTACATTATTTTAGTAAAACTAACCTACTTACTTTTTTAGTATTAAAACAACTATTTACCATCCTTTTAGAAAATTATTATAATAAAAAATAAATGGACTACAAATAAAAAAGGCCTAGATTAGATTAAGTATTTTAATAAATATACTATTTATTATATAAAAGGTGTTTATTGTTTTTTAATTTTTAATAGGTATAAAAGCTATTACTTTATTACATTTAAATTATATACTAAAAAACACAACATTATTACACTTTATATACCTTTTTATTTATTACATTATTTTTAGCCTTTTAATGTTAGATATTTTAGCCCTTTAAAACAATTGTACAGCAAAAAAATCGATAAATTAGCCCGGGTTTATATTACGTACGTTAAAAAAAAAAATTTTCTTGTATTATTTTATAAAGCGTATAAAGCTTTAATAACTGAACAAAACATCTAAGCAAGCTTTAAAAGGTTTAGTTTTGTTCCGTACAATTTAATGCATATTATTTTATAGCTTCCGCCTAAAATTTTAACTAAAACACCTTTAGGGTTGTCCAATAAATCTCGAATCTAGGAATCAAAAACGCTATACAATAAGAAAGATACACATTCCTAAACCCAATATATTAAAAAAAAAGTTGTACAATACTAGAATAGCTTTTTAATAGCTGTTTTAAATATAATTAACTTAATTACAAAGAGTATTTCGCTATTAGGACACTAGGTCGTACTATTAGAAACAAAAGTAGCTAAACTTTGAAAAGCAAATCACAAACTAAGCTACTATTACTGTACAAAAAACAAACGTCTTTAGGTTAAAGAATTACTTACTATATAAGAAGCGTAAAATTAGAAAACTAAAAAAGCTATTAATAACCAAATAAATAAAGAAATACGGTCGGGTAATTGTCGTACAAAAAAGAATATTGCACATAAACAGTATTATAGAATTTGTAGCAAGCCTAGACATAATGCTCATACGTGTCAAAATAATATAGAAGCATTTAGTAAACATGATTCCGATTGAATTAAATTAATTTTTTATATTTTGGTTGAGTTATTTCGTTTTTACGTACAAAAATGCAAAAAAGTGCGCAGCTCACCCGTCCGCGCAGCTCACCTATCCAATACGTTATATATTATTTATAAAAAAAGTATTTATAAAAATAAATAGTTTTATATAATAAAAATTAAAAAAAATAAATAAAAAGCTTTTAAATAAGTTATTTTTTTATTATTTAATTTACTTATTTAATACTTTTATATTATATAATTATATTTTAAATATTTATATTATTATAATAAAGTTATATATAATTTTTAATTAATATATATTATTAATATATATATTATAAGTTTATTAAAAAATATAAGTTTAAATAATTTTTTTTATATAAAAGTTAATTTTTACTAAGTTTTTTATTTAGTTTTTTTAAATTATAATAATATTATTTTATATAAAAATTTTTTATTATTATTAAATTTAATTAAATAATTAAAAAATAAGGTTTTTTTTATTTTTATATAAAATTTTATTTACTAAAGTTTTTTTTTTTTTATATAAAAAAACTTAATATTATAAAGTTTAAAATATTATTTATTTATATTTTTATAATTTTAAAAGTATTTAAATTATTATATATATATAAAAAATATAAATTATATATAAAAACTTATATTTTAAGCTTTTTTTAATAATATTAATAATAAGTTTTAAATTAATATAATTTTAATTTAACTAAGTTATAAAATAATTATATAATTTATAAAATAGTTTTTAAAAAATATTTATTTTTTAGTTTTAAAAGTAAATAAGTAAAAATATTATATAATAATTTATTTATAAATTGTATATAAGTTTTAATAATATTTTAAAATTTATATAATATTTAAAAGTTTTATATAAAAGTAAATTTAAAAACTAAAATTAATTATTAATTTATTTATTAAATTATTAATAATTATATTAAAATTATATTTTTTTTAATATTATTATATTTTTATATTATTAATTTTAATTTTTTATATAATTTAGTATTTTTTTTATTATTTTTTATATAAAATAAAATTTAAAAATATATTTTTTATTAAATATTTTTAAATTATATATAATAAACTTAAAAATACTTTATATAATAAGTTTATTAATTTTTATTATATTTAACTTTTTAAAAAGCTTATTTAAAATAATAATAATTTTATTTATATTAAGTTTAATTATTAGTTTTAAAGCTTATTATTTTTTTAAAATTAAAAAAACTTATATTATTTAATTTTTATATAATAAATATATAATAAGCTTTTTTTTTAAATAGCTTTGTTTTTTTTAAGTTATTATTAGTTAAATAAATTATATATTGTTTTTTTTTAAATTTATTATTTAAATATTTTTTATATAATAATATAGTTTAACTTATATATATTAAAAGCAAATTAGTTTATTAATTAAATTAATAATTATATTTAAATTTTTAATTATTTTAATTTTATATAAGCTTTTTTAGTTTTTTTTCTTTTTTTATATTAAAATTTTATTATAAAAAAAAAAGTAAATATATTATATAAAAATAATTTATTTTATTTTTTAATTATATAGTTAATTTTTACTTTTATATAATTTTTTTATAGTATTTTTATTACTTTTTAAATAATTATTACTTTTTATACAAAAATTAAAAAAAAAAAAAAGTTTTTATTAATAAAAAAATATATTTTAAAAATATAAAAAGTTAATATAAAGTTATTTAGTTTTACTATATTATTTAAAGCTTTAATAATTATTTATAAAATTAATTTATTATTTATTTATATATTAATTTTTTTTAAAAAAATATTATATATATATTTTAATAATTTATATACTTATTTTACTTTTTTAATTACTTAATATACTTTTATAAATATTTTTTAATATTATATATTTATAATTTTAATATAATTTTAAAATTTATTTAAAAAAAAATTTATTTTAAAGTTATATATAATATTATTAAGTAATTTTTAATAAATATTAATTTAATATTTATATAATACTTTTTAAGTATTTTATATAAATATAAATTTTAAAAAAATAGTTATTTAAAATACTATTATAATATTAATTATATATAATATAAATTAATTTCCTATTTATATAATATTTATAACTACTTTATAATTAAATTTAAAATAATATAATATTTTATTATATATTTAATAATAATAATAAAACTTTTAAATCTTTTTTAAAATTAGTTATTTAACTTTATATTTTATATAAAATAATATTTTATATAATCTTTTTATATAAAAGTATTTAAAATACTTATATAATTATTATAATTTAGTTTTAATAAAGTAATTAATTACTTTATATAAACTAATATTAAAAAATAAATAACTTTATTTATATATAATAAAAAAAATACTTTTATTTTTTTATATAATAATATTTCTTATATTATTAAAATATACTTTTAAGTAATTTATATTTTTTAATAAAAATAAAAACAAAGTAAAAGTATTAAATATATAAAATATTATATAACTAATTTAATTATTAATTTTTATTATATTAATAAATATTATTATATAACTTTTATTAAAATTAATTTTAGTTATTTTAAAAGCCTAAATAATTTTTATATAAAAGTTTTTTTATATATATATTTTTATTTATAGTTTTTTTATAATTAAAAACTTTAAAATATTTATATTTTAAATAATACTTTAATACTTTATATAATACTAATTATTAAATATAAATTAGTTTAAAAACTTATTTAATATTATTATTTAAATATTTTTTTTAGTTATATAATATAAAAATATATTATTTATTAAATA